>SZWC01029269.1:0-23307 GCA_023375785.1 Penium margaritaceum
TTGAACCTGCGATCTCTCGTCTGAGACTCCGGTGCCTATTCAACCATGCCAAAAAGGTATGGTTCCTATGATGAGCCACAGGGGACATACCCATTATGGGCAGTGCATTCCTGGCCCATCTCAAAACAGACCAAGGGAACGTACTCCACAGAGCAGTGCATGCCTTGTCTGTATGTGTAGCTAGCCAGCTAGGCAGTGGACAAGGTGCATACTATTTCAACAGCCTCCCTCTGGCTTCTACTCACCTCCGCCGTGGGTATCCTTCACTCCCAGTCCCTAACATCTCTCACCTGGCGCACTCATCCCTGGGCCATCTGACGACAACCACCAGCTGGACTCTGCACTCTCTCACGTAGTTCACCAACGACACCTCCGTGATCAGGGAGGTGAGAGTGTGCGTTCGGTTGAGTGGGGGCGTGCATGTGCCGTTGATTCGTCTCTTCGTGGGCCTCCCCCCGGTAATGTTCAGGATTTTCCCTCGGCTGACGTTTTGTGGATTGAGCAGTGGCAGTCGTACAGTCTTCCTCGTTATCTTCCCACTTGTGGTCACTGCCTCACTCCTCGCTCTGCTGTTGCCGCCGTGAGTCGTGACCCTGCGTTCGTCCGCATGACGGGTGGTTTCTGGATCCTTGATTCAGGGGCCACCCACCACATGACCTCTTGTCATTCTTCGTTCGTGTCTTTGGGTCCCGTTGGCTCTGTTTGCTTTGTTCGCACTGGCTCTGGCCAGCTTCTCCCTGTCCAGGGGGTTGGGATTTTTCGCTTCGTTGGCCTTGGGGGGGAACTCTTCCTCCCTGACGTTGTTTACATGTCCGCTCTTGAACTAAGTCTGCTGTCTGTTACGACTCTTGACGACCAGGGCATGGAATTCTCCTCCAGCCGTGGCATTGCCTCTGTGTTGCATCGCACCACTGGTCGTGTTTTGCTGCGTGGTACTCGCTGTGACCGCCTGTTTCGTGTGCCCTCGTTTGCACCCCATCCCTCCTCGACCGCCCTTGTTCATGTGGCCCGCTCTCTCACTCCTGCCCATGCACAGTTGCTCCATCGCTGCCTCTGTCACATTCACACTGCTGCGATCGACAGTCTACTCCGGGACACGCCTGCTCATGGTCTTGATGCCGACATGTTCTCTACACCTTGCCCTACTGACTGCCTTGACTGTGCGCAAGGCAAGATGCATCGCTCCCCTTTTTCCACGTCTGAGTCCCGCACTTCTCACCCACTTGACCTCCTGCACGCCGACATCATGGGACCCCTTGCCCATGACGCTCTTGGAGGTGTCGATCGTTTTGTCCTCTGTCTCACAGATGACTTCTCTCGCATGCGCTGGGTCTTTGCACTTCAACAAAAGGGTGACATTTGTCCCACTCTGGAGTCCTGGCTGCCGTCGGCTGAACTGGCCTGTGTTCGTAGGCTCAAAGTCTTTTGCTGTGATCGCGGTGGTGAATTCATGGGTCCCACTGCCCGCTTCCTGACAGCTCTTAGGGTGTGTATGGAACCGTCAGCTCCCTACACACCCCAAAAAAATGGTGTCTCTGAACGCTGGAACCGCACTCTTGCCGATGGTGTCCGTACTCTCCTCAGTGAGTCGTCCCTCTCCCCCGTCTTTTCTTTCGAGGCCATGTTCTACATGACCTGGATGTGGAACCGTGTTCCTTACGGTCCTCTTCCTCGTCACGTAAACCCCTTCGAGCGCTGGTATGGCCACCGTGCTGACCTCCGTTTGGCTCGTGTCTAGAGCTGTATGGCTGCCGTCTGGCTGCCCGAGGACTTCCGCGCCGGCAAACTCAGCCCTGGCGCTTGCCTCTCCACCTTTCTTGGTGTGTCCAGCCTCCGATCTCCAAGCGTCCTCCTCTCCCTCTCATACGGTGTCCCCTGCTGTCACCCCCACGCACAGTGACAAGGACTCCCCCTCGGAGTTCTCCCCTGCCTCTTCTGAGTTGGGATCATCAGAACCCTCCTCGGATTCCGTTTCGTCCTTGCCCCCAACTAGAAGTCCCGCGTCCTCGCCGTCCACTGGCAGTCCCGAGTCCTCGCACTCTTGACCCACTCCCGCACAGTCCACTACCCACTCGCCTCCCAGCTCATCTCATGTCTCTTCGTCTCCTCCAGTGCTTGACACAGCCGTAGGTGAAACTCCTCAGGCTCCGATCTCCGGTACTGAGCCTTACACTCGTGGGAGGAGACTACGTGCCCTTCCTCCCTCTCTGTTTTCTCAGCCTTCCCATGAGCGCCCCCGCTCTTCCAGGGCATCTGCTCAGTCTGTCCCCGTGGGCTCGTCCACTGCCTCTCAACCCACTCAGCGGGTCACCCGCTCCAGAGCCTCATCCTCCACAGCTGATCCCTCAGTGCGACCCACCGGTCTTGATGCACTAGGCCTGTCCGTGGGTGTCGTATACCCCAACTCCGCAGTTTTCTATGCTCTTGTAGCCCATGAGTTCCATAGTGCTCTTGAGTCCTCTGTTGCTGGTTATGTCGCCGCATGTTTTGTGGCCTCTGGCCATCCCATTCTTCCTCCTGAACCCACCACTGTCCGACAGGCTCGTGAGGCAGCAGACGCTGACTTCTGGGAGAAGGCCATGCAGGAGGAGCTCACAGCCCTCCAGGAACATGGAGTCTTTGAGCTCGTGGATCTACCTGCAAGCCGCATGGCAGTCTCTGCCCGGTGGGTCCTTCGGCATAAGCTGAAGCCCGATGGAACAGTTGACCGGTACAAGGCTCGCCTTATGGCTAAGGGGTTCTCCCAGATCCCTGGAGTCGACTTTGATGAGACCTTCGCACCGGTCGGGAGGTACACCACTGCTCAAGCACTGTTGAGTCTTGTCGTCCGACATGACTGGGAACTGGAGCAAATGGATGTCAACAACGCCTTCCTGCATGGAAATCTCAACAAAGAAATCTACATGATAAAACCCCCAGGCTTCACCGATGGCACGAACAAGGTCTGGCGACTACGCAAAGCCCTATATGGGCTCAAGCAGTTGCCTCGTTGTTGGAAGATGGAGATCTCCTCGACTCTTGAGCGGGGAGGTTACCGTCACAGCACGGTCGATCCAGTGCTCTTCTTGAGTGCCCCCTCTGAGCCGTTCGCAGCCATACTGGTCTACGTTGATGACCTGCTCATTGCCTCACCCAGCACCGCAGCTGTCCAGTCAGTGAAAAATCTGCTGCAGTCTGCGTACAAGATGAAGGATCTGGGTCCGGCACGAGTTTTTCTGGGGATGGAGCCTGAGCGTGACCGTCAACATCGCACTCTACACGTTCACCAGGCTGCCTACATTCGTACACTGGGGGAGCGCTTCACCTCACTGCTTGCAGACATTCCCATTGCATCCACCCCAATGACTCTAGCAGGTCAGCGCCTGCTAAAGTCGCTGGACTCAGCGCAGCTAGGTGAGCCTGTTGACATCACTGACTACCTTAGTGTGGTCGGCTCTCTCATGTACCTCGCCACCACCACTCGGGCGGACGTGGCCTTCGCGATCAACTTCCTTGCGCAATTCTCCCAGTAGCCTTGATAGAAACATCTTGAGGCTGCACTGCGTGTGGTTCGCTATGCGTTGTCCACTGCACGCATGGGACTCTACTACCGTGCCCAGCCTTCAGTGGTCGTTGACGACTACACAGACAATGACTGGGCTCATGACACGGATGCTCGTAGCTGCACTGGCTATATCTTTCTCGTTGGTGAGACTGCTGTCTCCTAGAAGAGTGGAAAACAGGGCTGTGTTGCTCGAAGCTCCAGCGAGGTCGAGTACGTGGCTCTGGGCGCAGGTACGTGTGAGAGTGTGTGGCTGTCCCGCCTGTTGCAGCAGTTGCGTGTCCCCATTCGTTGCATCACCCTGCGGTGTGACAACCAGAGTGCAAAGGCAATCGCCAAGCATGATGGCATGCATCACTCTCACACTAAGCACATCAACATTGAGCGTAACTTTGTACACGAGCGGATTGCTACTTGAGAAGTTCAGGTCGTGTGGGTCGACACTCGTCAACACCTTGCAGACTTTGTCACCAAAGCGCTCAGCAGTGGAATGTTCAAAGCGGTCGTGCATGCTGTTGGCTTGCTGCATTCTCGTGATGCCCCAGGTTGAAATGAGTCCTGTGTGATAAAATGCGTGGAAGCTTCCTAGCAACACAGCAGCCGACTAGGCGTCAGTGCCTGGTCAGACGGTGATGACAGTCACATGTCGTGCACACAACGGCAAGGGTTTGGCTAGGAGACACAAGGCAAAGTGTCAGAATGCTTCAATAGCATATGCAGAGAGAGAAAACAAATGACAGGTCCAAGGCATAAATACCTACCGCAGCGCACGGCGGGTGTCGCACGCGGCAGTCCAAGAGCTGTCCTAAAACCGTCCCAAAAACACTGTTTTGGCTGTAACTCTGCGCACACATGTCAGAATGCTACGCTGTCTGAACCTAGACGTGCAGAATCAAAAGACGGACGCTACGACTGGTCACATGCATGCATCCATCATCATACATTGGACATACAATGCAAAAACATGCAAACATGGCTCATGGCCAGTCTGCCGAAAGACGCCTGCAAGCTGTAGAAAAGACAGCAGAGAGTCCCGGCAGCATCTCGGGCTCTGGAACGGTAGTCGGACAGCTCCAAGACGGTAGTCTGTCGCCAGTCATCGCACCGTTGTCACCAGGGCCCGCCTCAAGGATCTGCACGAGTATGGACATGGCCGAGTGGTCACAGTAAACTGTACACGAACGTCACAAATCACAACACTCCCCCATGACCCGATGGTACGCATGTCCATACACGTGCAGCACTGGTACAAACACAATAGTGAGTGACACAAACAGATGAGGCACAGACGCATATCCCACACTCAACCACCCTCAACCATGGGGCGAAGCCGAACAGAACGAATGGCCACCAGGAACTTTCCGCGAGCTAGTGCCTTCGTCAAGAAATTAGCATGCTGCATGTCAATGCCAACCCACATAACGGAGATCTCGCGTCGCTCCACCAGATCACGAACGAAGTGATGCTTAACCGCAATGTGCTTTGTGCGAGCATGAAAGACACCGGATCTCTCTGCAATGGCGAGAGCACTGTGGTTGTCGTAACGCAGCACAATGGCGGGTACTGACTGTCCAAGCTCAAGAAACAAGCGCTGCAGCCATACTGCCTCAGCAGCCCCTGCGCCCAAAGCAACGTACTCTGCCTCTAACAAACTACGTGCGATGCAGCCCTGCTTCCCGCTTTGCCAAGACAGAGTGGTACCACCGAGCAGAAACACGTAGCTAGTACGGCTGTGCCCATCTGGGCTCCACGTCCAGTCACTGTCAGTGTAGCCGTCAAGGACCACCGAACATTGTCGACGAAAACAGAGTCCAAGGTACGGCGTGGAAACCACGTACCACACCACTCGCATAGCCGCATGAAGGGCTCTCACACGTGGAGCCTGTGAAAACTGAGCGAGGAGGTTGATGGTGAACGCAATGTCAGGATGCGTGGTAGTGGCCAGGTACATCAGAGATCCGATGAGACGGAAACACAAGGTCACGTCCACTGTCTCCCCCAGCTGTGTAGGATCATCCACCTTCAAGGCATCCTGTCCATCGAGTGTGAGAGGTGGAAGCGGAGGGCACTGCACCAAGGAGATCGCTAAAGCGCTCCCCCACGACTCGTGTGTAGCGGGCCTGATGCAACAACAGTGTCCGATGTCTACAATCTCGCACGATCTCCATACCGAGAAACACCAATGCAGGACCGAGGTCCTTCATCCTGTAGGCAGACTGCAGGACAGCCTTGGCCTCCTTCACGGCCTCCAGGGATGGAGATGCGATCAGAAGGTCATCGACATAGACCAGGATGGCGGTGAACCGCTCGGGTGTCGGTAGGATGAAGAGAGAGGGGTCTGCCTCACTCTGTATGTATCCTGCACGAATCAAAGTGCCGGTGATCTCCCGGTTCCAACACCGCGGAGACTGCTTGAGGCCGTACAAGGACTTGCACAAGCGCCAGACCTTGTCACCGTCCTCAAAGCCCGGTGGTTGAGCCACGTAAATCTCCTCATCCAGAGAGCCATGGAGGAACGCATTGTTCACATCCATCTGGTGCAGTTCCCAATCATGTTGGGCCACTACACCGAAAAGAGCTCGAGCTGAGGTCATGCAGCCGACAGGGGCAAAAGTGTCGGTGTAATCGACTCCCTCAATCTGAGAGTACCCCTTGATGACCAAGCGGGCCTTGTAGCGTTCCAGTGAGCCATCCGGTTTCACCTTCCTGCGAAAGACCCACTTCACCTTAATAGCCTTCCTCCCAGGAGGAATGCCAACAAGCTCGTAGACTTTGTGCTCTTGGATAGCACAAAGCTCATCCTCGTAGGCAGCACGCCAAGCGTTAGCATCCTACGATGAGAGAGCCTCCCTCAGTGTGCCCGGGTCTGGCACCATAGAGGGAGAACTCTGCGTGGCAAGTGGACACGCCTCAGTGCTGGGCGTGATGACCACGAGATCGGCTGCTGCATCACAGGCGATATGGAACTCACGAGTGACGAGGTCGTGCCCAACGGGGCACGCTTGATGTACCTCTGTGAGCTCAATGCGGACACTTAGGCCTAGGGCCTTTGTGCCGGGGTCACCACTCGCGATGTTGCGAGAGGAGCACCTGGATTCGGGGCCCGACGCTCGCTGAGCTCCGGAATCCAGTGGTCGAAGACGGCCACCTGGCTCATGGGAGTAACCTGAGGTCAAAGGACGCACCTCATACTCAGGGACAGATGTGACCGCAGCTGGTGAGGACTGAGACGAGGCAGCCGGAGACCCCGTGCGAGGAGATGCGTGTGTGGGGAACACGGGATTGGGTGTGACAGCTGGAGGAGGCAAGACTGGACCTGACACTGAGGCAAGAGTACCAGCCGACGTAGGAACGGGAGTGGGCGAGGCTGGAACAGATATAGAAATAGGGGTGCCAGCACACACAGGTGCTGGTGCAGAAGGAGACGTGGGAACGGAGGTACCTGTGGGGTGTGAAACAGGCTGGACAAGCGAGATCTCTGGACCAACGGCAATGATCGCCGGATCATCAAGGGCTGGAGACCGAGAGGGGGCTCGAGTGGACACATCCGCCTGATGAGGGATGTTCGCTGGCGTGGAAGTCTCCCCCATCCGCCGAGAACCCTCACAGGAAGGAACATAGGTGGCGGAGAGGGCGATGATCGAAGTCAAGTCACGGTAGGTGAGCGACTAAAAAAACAGTACGTCGCGGGACTCAATGACGCGACGACGAGTAGGGTCCCAGAAGCGCCAGGCCTTCGACTGCGGGGAAATGCCGATGAAGACACACAAGCGGCCCCGAGGTGAGACCTTGGACCCCTGCTGGTCCTCGGTATACCACACGGAGGCCAGGGAGCCCCAGACGCGAGCGAGACGAAGGTAAGCACGGTATCCAAACCGGAGCTCGTACGGTGTGATATGGTCCGGAAGCGGACCGTGCCGGAGGCGGTTCCAGACCCAGGTCATGTAGGCGAAACCCTCAAAGACAAAAGACTCCGGGAGACCGCACTCAGACCGCATGGCGCGAACCGCATCCTCCATGGTGCGGTTCCAGCGCTAAGATACACCGTTCTGTTGGGGGGTAGTAGGAGCGGAGACCTGGTGAAAAACACCGTGCTCAGCAAAGAAGGAGTCCATCTCGCCAAGGAACTCGCCGCCCCGATCCGAGCGGAAGGTATGTAGCGTGTGGTCGGACTGACGCTCAGCCATCACGAGCCAGAGTCGAACTGCAAGGGCAGCATCGCTCTTTTGACGCAGGCTATAGACCCACCGCATCCGGGTGAAGTCGTCAGTCAGAGTCAGAACATACCGGCCCCTCTCAGACAGGAACTCGATCGGGAGGGGGCCGAGAAGGTCTGAGTGATCCAGCTCGAGAGGCCGAAGCGCTCGGGAACAAGAGTTAGGGTAGGTGCACTGGTGCATCTTCCCCTGAGCGCAAAAACGATAGTCAATCTTGGGTGGCTTCTCGAAAGAAGCCACGTCAAGATTGAGAGCGGACTGTATTCGAATGAGCTTCGACATAGTGTTGGAGCCCACGTGACATAGACGGTGATGAAGCAACCTCTGGTGTTTCGGAGATAGAACACCAGTGACAAAGACACGACCGGAGGAAGAGGAAGAGCAAGGGCAAGAGGGCCGAGCAATGCGATACAGATCATCTATGACTAAAGCACGTAGGACGACACTGCTGGTATCAGTAGTAGTCACAGTCGCTAAGTCAGCGGTATGCTCCACATAGAGACCCATCAAGGTACAGGCACGCACAAAAAGTAAGCTGAGCTCAAGATCAGGCACAATCAACACATCGGAAAGGTACAAGGGGCCAGACGGACCATCGAAGCATACAACCCCAACACCATGGACTGGCAAAGGACTGACCAGACCCTGTACGAACGGAACGGACAGACGTGACATGACGGAGAACAACAAAGTCACTACGACGGCACGTCATGTGATGGGTGGCACCAAAATCGATGATCTAAGTGCCACCGGAGTCACGGCTGGTGGACGTCACTGTACAACGAGCAATAGAACACTCGGCATCAGAGGGACGCTGAGCCGTCAGTGGGGAGGAACGACGCACAACACCAAGATGAGACTCATTAATCCACAATGTGCAATCAGGCCCATCATCATCACATGCAGACTGTACTCCCCCACATGCGTCGACACGAGCCACAGGAACGGACAAACAAGCAGTCTATGAACCACCCAACGATGAAAACACACTTGCACCTCCCTTAAAGCAGAGCGCCAGAAGGTGGCGAAGCTCGGCGATGGTGCGGTCGCGCGGGTCCGGATCGCTCCTGCTCGCCGGTGAGGAGGCAAGAACAGCGATAGTCGTGGCCGCCGCGCGTCCGGAGGAGGATGCGGGTGACGTGCCAGACGTGGGACGGAGAGCATGAGCAGCCTTGAGCCCACGAGTGATCCGCGCCCAGTCAAGCGGCTGCAGGCACTCAGTGTAGCGATGGGCGCCTCCACAGTTGTAGCAGTGCACAGAACGACCACTTCTACCACTGGATGATGACTGCTGCTGACCTGATCCACGCTTCCTATTCTTCTTCTTCCCCTGGACGGCTGCTGAAACGCCCTGTGTCTGCATGGGTGTAGACGGGGTCAAAGAGGAAGAGGAAGATGAAGAAGTGATGGAGGAGGAAGAGGGAGACTGCAGGAGGGAAGATGGTGGTGATGCGATGGCTGCTACAGCAAGGGAAGTCTCCTGATGGGCTACGGCTGCCTCACGGGCTGAGGTCACCTGAAGGAAGAGCTGATGCACCCAAGGAAGCAACTGCAAAGTGGCTGAGAAGGGCTCGAGGACAGCATCACTATACCGTGTGAAGATGTTGGTGTACTCGAGGTGAACTCCGAGCATAATCGTACCAAGCACCCACAACCGTGTGCCTCATGAGGTCCCCAAGCGCATGTAGATGCGCATGGCGCATCGCCAGTTATTCGCTGCAGGCTCCACAGGCCCCTGACGCAGCGAATGGAAAGCACCAATGTGTGATGCATGAGTGGCGTGCGTCTCTGCGGCCAGCAGGGATAAGGCCAGATCCCAACCTCCACTGGGATCGGCGCCGGTGTCTGTGCCAGCCTCGCCAAGGAAGGGGCGGAAGTCGACGACGATCTCGCGTGGCATGGCGTAGAGGAGTCCGCGCATGGCCCGAGCTGCTGTCAGTACTTGTGCCGGGTCTGTAGGCTGGTACGGGCTGTGGTAGTAAGGCCACACTCCCTCAAAAGTAGCCCACACCTGAGACAGGATCTCCCAGCAGTCAAAGCCATCCTCACTGATGTACCGTGGGGGTGGTGCCTCAAAATCCTTGGGTTGCCGCTCCGTGGGGAGAGCAACCACAGGCTGAGTAGGACGAGAGACGGGAAAGACTCCTGGAAAAGGATGGTCACCAGGGTAGTCAGGTGTCGATCGTATCGGGGAAAACGGAGGAGATCGGGTGCCTGTCTGCAGCTGACGGAGGCGCTCCTGAAGAACTCGAATCTCCTGAGCCAGGGAATCATCCGTAATTCCTGGCATGAGTGGCTCATCATCAAGGAGGTCAGCAGGTGGTGGGACAGGTGGAGCGCCTGTCACGGGTGCCTGAGCCGACTGCTGGGCAGAGACCGCGATGCCGGCAGCTGCCTCAGAAGCCCACTGAGGAGTCTTGGATTGAGCACGCAAAAGCTCAGTCAGCGTGCGGGTAGCGTCAGTCTGCTCTCTCTGGAGGCGACGCAACTCATCTTGCTCGCTTCGCAGGTCCTCAATGGCCTGCGAGCGTGGACTCAGTACACCAGATGAAGAGGAGGAGGGGTCGCCTAGTCCCTTCTCCTTGTTGTCGGACAGGCTCATGTCGCCGCTCGGTATGGGGCGACAGGTCAAGTTTGTCTGATTTAAAAACCGTCAACGTTTCTCGAGGAGATGAGACGCTGGCAACTTTTGACTGTCTCGCCAAAAACTTGGCTAAGTATGGTGCTGACGTCAGCAGGTGGTTGCTGGCGTCAGCACGACCTGATGACATCAGAAAACAAAACTGCTGACGTCAGCTTGCCTTCCCTCCCCTTTTTTTTCTTTTTCTCGGGACTCTTCGTGAGCGTGCAACCGCTCCGTGGCGGCTGCGCGGAAGCTGCGAGGAAGCTACGCAGCAGCTTCCGCTCAGCTGCTGCTACAGCTGTGCTGTCAGCTGTAGCAGCAGCTGTGTAGCTGCATATGCAGCGGTGGCAGCAGCGGATGCGCTGCTGCTGCTGCTGCTACTGCTGTTGCTGCACACTACGTCTGTTGCTCGCTGCCGCCGCAGCACGCTGCTGCTGCTGCCACTACTGTGCTACTATTGCCGCTGCTGCCGCTACTGCCCTGCTGTTGCCGCCGCGGCTGCCGCTGCTGCTGCTGCGCTGCTGTTGCCGCCGCTGCTGCTGCGCTGCTGCAGCCGCCACTGCTACTACGCTGCTGCTGCCACCGCTGCTGTTGCGCTGCTGCTGCCGCCGCTGCTGCTGCTACCAATGCGGCTGTGGATGGCTGCTTCGTTCACTACAGCCACCACGCACCGCCGTTGCTGCTGCTATACTGCTGCTGCTGCCTCTGCTGCTACTGCTGCTGGCACGGTGGCTACAGCGCTGCTGCAATCTCATGTGGTGGGTGAAGACAGCGATGACGGCAACCGGCTGTCTCCGACAGACCCCAAGGAATCTGCTGCAGCGGTGACCCTCACTGCTGCTGCTCTGCTGCGTCTCTGCTGCACAGCTAAGTGAGAACTGTCTCACTGCTCTCATACCATGACAAAATGTGTGGAAGCTTCCTAGCAACACAGCCACCGACTAGGTGTCAGTGCCTGGTCAGACGGTGATGACAGTCACAGGTCGTGCACACAATGGCAAGGGTTTGGCTAGGAGACACAAGGCGAAGTGTCAGAATGCTTCAATAGCATGTGCAGAGAGAGATAACAAATGACAGGTCCAAGGCAGAAATACCTGCCGCGGCGCACGGCGGGTGTCGCACGCGGCAATCCAAGAGCTGTCCTAAAACCGGCCCAAAACCACTGTTTTGGCCGTAACTCTGCACACACATGTCAGAATGCTACGTCGTCTGAACCTAGACGTGCAGAATCAAAAGACGGACGCTACGACTAGTCACATACATGCATCCATCATCAGACAGTGGACATACAATGCAAAAACATGCAAATAGGGCTCATGGCCAGTCCGCCGAAAGACGCCTGCAAGCTGTACAAAAGACAGCAGAGAGTCCCGGCAGCATCTGGGGCTCTGGAACCGTAGTCGGCCAGCTCCAAGCCGGTAGTCCGCCGCCAGTCGTCGCACCGGTGTCACCAGGGCCCGCCTCAGGGATCTGCACGAGTATGGACACGGCCGAGTGGTCACTGTAAACTGTACACAAACATCACAAATCACAACACTGTGATGTTCCCTTTGTTTTGCGTTCTGTGTGTGTGTGTGGCCTGTTCGTCTGTGGGTCATGGGGGAGTGTTGGTTATGGTCATGACACACGCAAGTGCCCTCTTGTCTCCATGCACACACACACCTCACCACTGCAGGTGATTGATCTTGACTGAGGCTCATCGGTGCAAGACTGTGACACAGCATGGGGCGCACAGTGATGGTGACACCATCAAGTTGCAAAGTGGTTACCACAGCACCAACGTTGTCCTCATGACAAGTCTCAGTTTAGTGATGATGACACATGCCAAAATGGGGGATACATTTGCTGACATGCATGATTGTGTCATGACTGATTTCCTGCACTCTTGCATGCTTCTAGCGTACTGTCCCGGGTTGCCTATCCCTCGGGACCACATGTTCAGTTTATACCGGCGTGTGAGAAACCGCCTGGAGCTCACTCGCTCAAGGACCAGGTTCGATCCCTGGGTGGCGGCCGGGCCCCACGTCGAGTTGTTCACGTGGGTGGCCCGGTCAACCGGCTCTAATCACTTTGCTCGCTAGTTACTCACTTACTTGTTTTCACTCTCACGCTCTCTAGTTTTGAGCTTGCCCCCGATCCATGGTTCCTCCTGTCGCGAGCTACTTGCTTGCAGCTTACTTGCCTGCTTGCTAGCTTAGCATTGAAGGCTACCTACAGGCACTGCCTGGGTTTGGGCAATCATGACTCTTTGCTACTATTTTTCTAGCTGTTTTTTACCACATGGCTGCGTTCACAGCGTCAATTTTATGGTATGGTCCAGTTTTCAGGAAAAACGGATGACGCCCGGGTTTTGGGCTGTCGACCGTTTGGCAGGCCTCACCGAGAAAACCTGCCAGCCTGAAAATAGAGCTATTTTCTGATTGGCTGGTGATCTGAGTAACAAGCTCTACAAAGCTGGGGGGGAACTAGTACTTGGAGGGGTCTCCCATTGTTGTTCAATCTTCATTGCTAATCATTCACTTCCAGTTTTCAGCTGCTTTCTGGCGCTAACACTGGCGCGCGCATCTCTGAGTAACAAACCCAAAGCTCACAGACTTAGACTCTAGAGTAGCAGACTGAGGGGGCAACAGACTTGGGCAACGAGCATGGAAGCCCACACGCTACATCAACAACGCTGCTGCCTCAACCTGCTGCATAGATTCTAGCTCATCATGCTCGGGTGAGAAAGTGCCGCCACCCGGGGGTCGAGCCAGACCACTCGGAATAATCCGAGGGCGGCCACTCACCAGTGCACGGCCAAAACCGGCACGGTGGCCCCCTAAGGATCAGCACCCGGGAAACTTGCAGCTCCCCCAAACACTCTCAAGGCAAGAAAGCATGATGTAGGGCACGGCAGTGGGAATGTACGAGCCCTAGCATCTACCACATTACAGAGTCATAGAAAGTCATGCAATGGCCACGTATGTGCCAGAGGGCACTCCTGGGTCCAGCAGAAGCTTGATGACGCCAAAGGCTTCAGTTGAGGTGACACCGCATGACGCTTCCCCAGGTAAGGCCATTGTCATTTAATATAAACATGTGTGTGCAGAGTGTGGGAGACTAGAGGGCGTAGAGTTGTGAGTGGCCAACGAACTTCAACAGAAACATCACGGGGAGGAGTTGACAAGTGAGCGAGCAGCGAGCTGGGTCTCGCTCACGGCCTTCTTGTGTAAGCTATGGGGCTCGAACGGGGCCCCCCTCTCAAATTGTTTGGTGAGCTTTTGCTAGCTAGCACAAGCGGCAGAATAAGGTCCTACGAATGAACTCGTAAGAGCCCAACACTAGCATCAAATCATCATGAAAACCAAATGTGTCTGAGTATGTGAGCTGGAACAGTCAGCCAAATTTGCTGGTGATGCCAACAAGACAGCTCCTTCGTCGAACGGCATAGATGTCCACCGGCTGCACCTCCCCCATGGCGGTGTGGCTGAAATCAGAACTCCTTCACGCTCTGTCACCTGCATCAGCATTACTGGAGTGTACAACGATGGCTGAGGTCATTATGAGACTAAGGCTTAGAAACCAACAACTTCTAATGCCATGGGCCAGACAGCCCTAAAAAACGACACGCAGGGGTCAACCACCCACATGCCACACAAGAATCTAAGAAGATGCATAGAAGCTTCCTAGCCACACTCCCGTTGACCAGGCGTTAGTGCCTAATCAGACAGTGACGACAGTCACAAGTCGTGCACGTAACGGCAAGGGTTTGGCTAGGGGACACAAGGCAAAGTGTGTGAATTCTTCATAAGCATTTGCAGAGAGAGATAACAAATGACAGGTCCATGGCATAAATACCTGCCGCGGCGCACAGCGGGTGTCGCACGCGGCGGTCCAAGAGCTGTCCTACAACCGGCCCAAAACCACTGTTTTGGCCGTAACTCTGCGCACACATGTCAGAATGCTGCACCGTCTGAACCTAGACGTGCAGAATCTTGAGCCGGACGCTAGGACTGGTCACACGCACAAGTTCAGCATCAATCTGTGGAAGGACAATGCAAAACATGCAAATCGGCCTCAAGAGCCTGTCCACCGAGAAAACTCTAGCGTCTGCAGAAAAACTCCAGAGTACCCCAGCAAGCACCCGGGACGTCATGGCAGCCGCCTGGTGGCTGCTGGCGGGTGAATCCACCGACCATCAGTGCTCCGGCGCCAGCTGGGTCCGACCAGGGATCTGCACGAGCATGGACATGGCCGAGTGGTCACAGTAAGCTGTACAAACGGACGGAAACAACTCACATCACAAGACTCCCCCATGACCCGATGGTACGCATGTCCATACGCGTGAAGAACTGACACATGTGCACAACAAGATGTATAACAGTCCATGCTCACACACCACACTCTCAACCACTCTCAGGCAAGGGGCGTAGCCCGACAGAACGAATGGCCACCATGAACTTTCCACGCAAGCACATTGGTTAAGAAGTCAGCCCGTTGCATGTCCGTGCCGACCCAGATGACAGACATCACCTGTCGCTCCACAAGATCACGCACAAAGTGATGCTCAACAGCAATGTGCTTCGTGCGTGCATGAAACATACCAGAGTTGTCTGCGATGGCAAGAGCACTCTGGTTGTCACAGCGCAGAACAATGCAGGGCACAGACTCACGCAACTCACAAAATAGACGCTGCAGGCACATCGCCTCAGCACCCCTAGCCCCCAGAGCAACATACTTAGCCTCTGATGAGCTACGTGCTATACAACCATGCTTGCCACTGCGCCACGACACAGCGGTGCCACCAAGCAGGAATACGTAGCCTGTTCGGCTGCGCCCATCAAGACTCCACGCCCAGTCGCTGTCTGTGTAGCCGTCGACTACTACCGAACACTGCCATCGAAAGCAGAGTCCGAGGTACGGTGTGGAAACCACGTACCGCACCACTCGCACAGCAACATGAAGGGCTCTCGCCCGAGGACACTGTGAAAACTGTGCAAGGAGGTTCATGGCAAAGGTAATGTCGGGTCGTGTGGTAGTGGCCAAGTACATCAAGGAGCCGATCAGGCGCAAGTACAGGGTCACGTCAACTGTCTCCCCCAGGTCTGCGGGATCATCCACCTTCAGAGCATCCTGCCCGTCAGGTGTGATGGGGGTGGAGGCTGTAGGAACTGCACCCAAGAGGTCAGCAAACCACTCCCCCAAAACATGGGCGTAACGTGCCTGGTGTAACAAGAGAGTCTGTCGCTGGCGATCACGCACGATCTCCATCCCGAGAAACACAGCTGCAGGACCAAGGTCCTTCATCATGTAGGCAGCCTGGAGAACTGCCTCGGCCTCCTTCACGGCCTTCATAGAAGGAGACGCAATCAGGAGGTCGTCCACGTAGACCAAGATGGCAGTGAAGCTGTCAGCTGTCCGTCTGAGAAAGAGGGACGGGTCAGTGTCACTTTGTACGTAATCGGCACATGTCAGTGTACCAGTGATCTCCAAGTTCCAGCATCTGGGTGACTGTTTCAGGCCGTACAAGGCCTTGCGCAAGCCCCAGACCTTGTCACCGACCTCGAACCCAGGTGGCTGGACCATGTAGATCTCCTCCTCTAAGGTGCCATGGAGGAACACGTTGTTCACGTCCATCTGGTGCAGCTCCCAGTCGTGGTGAGCAACAACCCCGAACAGAGCACGAGCTGTGGTCATGCGGCCAACCGGTGCAAAGGTGTCAGTGAAATCCACTCCCTCAACCTGCGAGAACCCCTTGGCCGTCAAGCGAGCCTTGTAGCGATCCAGGGTGCCATCAGGCTTCACCTTCTTATGAAAGACCCACTTGGCCTGTACAGCCCTCCGCCCAGGCGGGAGGTCGACAAGCTCATAGACACCGTGCTCACGGATGGCTCTTAGCTCATCCTCACAAGCAGCACGCCACAGGTCTACATCGTGAGCTGAGAGTGCCTCCTTCAACGTGCCTGGATCAGGCATCGTCGAGGGAGCGCTCCGGGTGGCTAAGACACACGACTCCGGACTTGGTCTGACCGTGACAAGGTCGGCTGCGGCGTCGCAAGCAACCAAGAACTCTCTAGAGACCAACTTGTGGCCGACATGACATGCTGGGTGAATCCCGGTGTGGTCTGCCTGGACACTCAGGCCAAGGGCCTTCGTGCCGGGCTCTCCACTCTGAACACTACGAGTCGGTCGTCTGGGCACAGGGTCAGCAGTCCGCTGAGCTCTACAGGGCAATGGTCGCAGGCGACCGCCAGGCTCGCGGGAGTACCTCGACGCAGCGCTCGCCTCAGGCTGCAGGGAAGGCTGCTGTGCCAGAGTCGTAGGAGGCATGGGTGGATGCACGGGAGTGGGTGTGACGGAGGGGACTGACACTGGTAAGGGGTCAGGTGTACCAAAGGGGACCGGCACTGGCACCAGTACGGGATCGGGTGTGCGAGAAGGGTCTGACACCGACACAGGGTCAGGTGTGCCAGAGGGAACTGACGCTCGTACGGGATCAGGTGTGTCAGAGGGAACTGGAGCCCGCACAGGATCCGGTATGGAACAAGGAAATGGCACATGATCGGGTGTGTCGGACGGTACGGATGAGGCTACTAGACCCGCAGCCACGATGGCCGGATCGTCAGTAGTCGGAGACCGGTCAGCAGGTGAGGAAGCCCGGCCGGACCCATCCGCAGGACTAGTCTCCCCCATCCGCCGAGAAGCCACACAGGTAGGAACGTGGTCGGCGGCCAGCAACACAATGCTGGACAAGTCGCGGTAGGTGAGAGTCTCAAAGAAGAGAGCATCTCGAGACTCGACAATGCGATGGCGAGCAGGGTCCCAAAACCGCCAGGCCTTCGACCGGGGGGAGATGCCGAGGAAGGCACACATGCGTCCTCGAGGTGAGACCTTAGAACCGTGCTGGACCTTGGTGTACCAGACACAAGCGAGAGACCCCCAAACGCGAGCGAGANGGCCAGCGACAGAATGCTGGACAAGTCGCGGTAGGTGAGAGTCTCAAAGAAGAGAGCATCTCGAGACTCGACAATGCGATGGCGAGCAGGGTCCCAAAACCGCCAGGCCTTCGACCGGGGGGAGATGCCGAGGAAGGCACACATGCGTCCCCGAGGTGAGACCTTAGAACCCTGCTGGTCCTCGGTGTACCAGACACAAGTGAGAGACCCCCAAACGCGAGCGAGATAGAGATCAGTGCGATGGTCGAACCACAACTCATACGGCGTGACATGGTCTAGAAGCGGACCATGCGGCAAGCGGTTCCAGACCCACGTCATGTGAGAGAATCCCTCAAAGGCAAAGGACTCCAGTAGACCACACTCAGACCGCATAACGCGAACCGCATCCTCCATGGTGCGGTTCCAACGCTCAGACACACCGTTCTGCTGTGGTGTAGCAGGGGCGGAGAGCTGGTGAAAGATACCGTGCTCGGCAAAGTAGGCATCCATCTTGCCCAAGAACTCGCCACCACGATCTGAACAGAATGTGTGCAGAGTGTGACGAGACTGACGCTCAGCCATCGCAAGCAACAGGCGGACTGCCAATGTGGCATCGCTCTTGTGGCGCGGGCTGTAGACCCACCGTATCCGCATGAAGTCATCAGTCAGGGTGAGAACGTATCGACCCCGATCAGAGAGAGACTCAACTGGGAGAGGGCCGAGAAGGTCCGAGTGAACCAACTCAAGTGGGCACAGTGCCCGGGAGGAGGAGTCAGGGTAAGAGCAGCGATGCATCTTACCCTGGGCGCAAAAAAGACAGTCGGTCTTGGACGGCTTCTCAAAAGAAGGTGCGCCAAGACCGAGGGCTGGCTGAGTACGAATGAGCTTGGACACAGTGTCCGAGCTCACATGGCAGAGGCGACGGTGTAACAAGCGATGGTGTTCCGGGGAGAGAACACCAGTGACAAACACTCGCGCAAAAGGGGGAGGGGAAGGAGAAGCAGAGGGAGTGCAATGAGACACACGTTACAAGTCATCAACAACAGAGGCACGAAGAACAACGGCACGTATGTCAAGAGCAGTCACTGTGGCAGAGTCAGCAGAGTGCTCAACAATGAGGCCCATCCTAGTGCATGCACGAACAGAGAGCAGGCTGAGCTCAAGAGCAGGGACAAAGAGCACATCATAAATGTACAAGGGGCCAGACGGACCATCAAACCGCACAACCCCAACTCCCTCTACAGGCAACGAATGACCAGACCCTGTGCGAACAGACCGAACAGACGTAACGGGACCCAGCACAACGAAGTCACTGCGACGACAGGTCATGTGATGAGTGGCTCCAGAGTCAATAATCCAGGTGCCACTTGGCTCACGACCAGTCGTCGACACTGAGCAACGTGCCACAGAACACTCTGCCTCTACTGGGCGCTCAGCAGAGGACTCGGAACAACAACGGACAACACAGATTTGTGACTCCGCAAGCCAGTCGATACTATCAGGTCCATCCTCATCGCAAGCCACCATAGCTCCACAACAAGCATCATCACAAGCAAGAGACGGAGTAAGATAAGCTGTTTCGGGACCACTCGGGTGTGACAACACACTCGCACCTCCCTGGGTACGAAGCGCCAGCAGCTGACGAAGCTCTGCGATCGTGCGATCCTGAGGGTCCACCTCACTGCTGCCACCTGATGAAACGGGTGCGTCTGCAGCACTCGTGGTCGCGGCGCGCCCAGTCCGTGTGTCGCTTGAGGAAGTCCGCAATGTGTGCGCATCCTGGAGGCTGCGCATGATCCAAGTCCATTCAACTGGCTGCTCACACTCTGTGTAGCGGTGAGCGCCTCCACAGTTGTAGCAGTGGACAGAACGTCCACTGCCACTACTCGCCGGCTGCTGCTGCTGCAGCTACTGTCCCTTTCTGCGTCGCTTCTTCCCCTTCTTTCCCTGTGCGGCCGCTGCAACGCCCTGAGTGTGGCCGCTCGGAGTAGAGGAGGAGGAGGAGGAGGCGGTCGAGGTGGGACTGGTGAGCAGGGACAGAGGCGTAGGAGGCTTCGTAGTCACTGCTGCAACCAGTGGACTCTACTGATGAGCGACGGCAACCTCATGAGCCGATGTGGCCTGGATGAAGTAGCGATGGGCCCAAGGAAGCAGCTGTAGTGACTCTGACAGCTCAGAGAGAGCCACACGATCGAAGCCCGTAAAGAGCTTCACGTGGTCCAAATGCGCTCCCATCNGCTGCTGCTGCTGCAGCTACTGTCCCTTTCTGCGTCGCTTCTTCCCCTTCTTTCCCTGTGCGGCCGCTGCAACGCCCTGAGTGTGGCCGCTCGGAGTAGAGGAGGAGGAGGAGGAGGCGGTCGAGGTGGGACTGGTGAGCAGGGACAGAGGCGTAGGAGGCTTCGTAGTCACTGCTGCAACCAGTGGACTCTACTGATGAGCGACGGCAACCTCATGAGCCGATGTGGCCTGGATGAAGTAGCGATGGGCCCAAGGAAGCAGCTGTAGTGACTGTGACAGCTCAGAGTGAGCCACACGATCAATGTCCATGAAGAGCTTCACGTGGTCCAAATGCGCTCCCATCATGATGGTGTCGAGCGGCCACAACTGCGTCCCGCCACCGGTCCCAAGGCGTGTGTAAAGGCGCATCGTGCACCTCCAGTAGTCAGCTGCGAGCTCTGTGGGGCCCTGGTGGAGGGAATGAAACTCGCGTACTCAGGCCGCCCTCGCGGCATGGGTCTCCACAGCGAGAAGTGTCAGGGCCAGCTCCCAGCCCTGACGCGTATGTGCTCCAATCCCGGTCCCGGTCTGACCGAGGAAAGCACGGAAGTCGGTCACAGTCTCCCGTGGCATGGCGTAGAGGAGACCCCGCATCGCTCTCGTTGCTGTCTGGGCCTGGTGAGCGTCGCGAGTCTGGTACTGGCTATGGTAGTACGGCCAGACACCCTCAGAATCGGCCCACACCTGGAACAGGGTCTCCCAGCAATCGAAGCCCTCGTCACTATGGTAACGGGGTGGAGGTGTCTCAAAGTCCTTCGGTCGCCGCTCCGTGGGGAGGGCGACCTCAGGCTCAAGAGATGGTGGGCGAGGTATGGGGAGCCCACCAGTGAGGGAAACACCACCAAATGTGAACGCTGCTGAACGACGTGTCTGATCCTGACGGCGAGAAGGTAATGGAGTGGGAGGCTGTGATCCCAGACGTAACTCACGGATGCGCTCCTCGAGCACACGAATCTCGTGCTGGGTGAGTCATCCTCAATCTCCTCCTCGTCCCAGGTGTCCACCTGTGATGATCGATGCTGAGACCACCGCACTGTGTAGGGTGTAGACTCTTAGCGGATGGTGCAGCTCCAGTAGACTCTCCAGGTGGCTGCTGTGAAGCCATCGAACAACCCCGCAGTAACTCCGTGATCTCCTGCAGCGCGTCGGATTGCCTCTGCTGCTGCTGGCGCATCTCGTCCTGCGACCGACGAAGCTCATCGATCATGCGGGACTGCGACCGCAGGCTCACAACGCCCGAAGAGGAGGAAGAGGGATCAGCGGGTCCTTTGTCCTTGTCACGGACCGGCGCCATCTCAGTGCTCAGTATGGGGTCGAGCGTCGAAAATGCTCCAAACAAGAAACTCACGGCGTTTCTCGAGGATTTCAAACTCTGGCAATGTTTAACTGTCCGGCCAAAAAATTGGCTAAGTATGGTGCTGACGGCCAGAAATTTGGCTAAGTGCTGAAATTTAAAAATTTCAGCTTTAAAGATTCAAGGCTGTCCAAATCAAGCGAAATTTGGACCACAGAGGCTCCTGAATGTGCTGAACATGGTGGTGAAATTTTCGGTTGCAAAAAGTTGGAAAAAATGGCAAAACATCACTTTTCCCTGTTCTGCCCGAATTTCAGCAGAAAACAAATCTGCGTTGCACTTCAGTCTTTGCTGGTGGCGACAGAGCACGAAACTGAGCGTGAATAGTAGCTCTGGAGAGCTTGAGAGAAGAGCTTTCCAACGCACCCTCAAACGCTGAAAACGGCGTTCGTTTGAAGCCAGGGCAAGCTCGTGCCGACGGGGAGGTGGTGGCTGACGCGATTTTTGTCTGCGGCTCCTCCACGTTCGTGCGGCTTCTAGGAAGTTGCACGGACAGGGGCAGCGGTGGCGCACGCTGCTGTTTTTGCTGCTGCTGCTGATGCTGCTGCTGCCGTCAACCTTGACGGCAACGGCCTCAAGCCACTTTGGCGGCTACTGTTGCTGATGTTTCTGATGCCGCCGCCGATGTTGCTGCTGCTGCTGCTGTTGTGGTCAAAACTGTCAGCACTGTTGCTGCGCTGCTGAACAGCTGCTATTGTGCTGCTGCGCTGGCGTGCTGCTACACTGCTGCACCCCTCCTGCACGACTCCTCCGTCACGCAGGTGTTGCGGCCTACGCCTTGCAATGGCGCAGGTTGGTGGGTCTTCCCAGGACCTGTCGCTGCTGCTGTGTGCTGTTGCCGCTCACTGCTGCTGCGATTGCTGCATCTCTGCTGTGCAGCACAACAAGCTCTGGCTTGTTGCTCTGATACCAAAAGAAGATGCATGGAAGCTTCCTAGCCACACTCCCGTTGACCAGGCGTCAATGCCTCATCAGACGATGACGACAGTGACAAGTCGTGCACGTAACGGCAAGGGTTTGGCAAGGGGACACAAGGCAAAGTGTCTGAATGCTTCATAAGCATTTGCAGAGAGAGATAATAGATGACAGGTTCATGGTATAAATACCTGCCGCGGCGCACAGCGGGTGTCGCACGCGGCGGTCCAAGAGCTGCCTGAAAACCGGCCCAAAACCACTGTTTTGGCCGTAACTCTGCGCACACATGTCATAATGCTGCACCGTCTGAACCTAGACGTGCAGAATCTCGAGCCGGACGCTACGACTAGTCACACGCACAAGTCCGGCATCAATCTGTGGAAGGACAATGCAAAACATGCAAATCGGCCTCAAGAGTCTGTCCACCGAGAAAACTCTAGCGTCTGCAGAAAAATTGAAGAGTACCCCAGCAAGCACCCGGGACGTCATGGCAGCCGCCTGGTGGCTGCTGGCGGGTGAATCCACCAACCATCAGTGCTCCAGCGCCAGCTGGGTCCGCATCAGGGATCTGCACGATCATAGACACGGCCGAGTGGTCACAGTAAGCTGTACAAACAGACGGAAACAGCTCACATCACAAGACTCCCCCATGACCCGATGGTACGCATGTCCATACGCGTGCAGAATTGACACATATGCACAACTAGATGTACAACAGTCCATGCTCACACACCCCACTCTCAGGCAAGGGGCGTAGCCCGACAAAACGAATGGCCACCATAAACTTTCCACGCGCAAGCGCCTTGGTCACAGCTCACATCACAACAACATCACCACATCACATGACGACAGAGAATGCCACATTGTTTAGAGTGTTTGCAGCATGGGTGCTTGTGACTTGTGTGTTGAGTTTACCCTTATAGTCAATCACATCAAGCTAGCTTGCATCATCATGCCTGATTCGTGGATTTGAGGTCTGACCTCACTTTCGGACAACTATTACAGTGATCATGCAGTTTGATGAATTTTGCCCCAAGATGAGCACATTGATGTGGTGTGCAAGACTTCAGACTTCAGCAAATGTCAGCCTTCTGCTACAGGCCATGTGCGGAAGATGTCAGCGGTTATGTGTTGGCAGGCTATCTCTACCTCTCCTCCTACTTGTAGTGTGCTTCCATCGAGAGAGATTGTGTGGTCCACCCTACGTTGAGTGTTTGGTTTAAAGTGGTCCAATTCCCTTTGCTAACCAACATGTACTCATATGGAAAGGTATGGTACAATTTTATCCAGTGGACACCACTGTTGATGTGGCTGCGGACCTGAATCCGCAGCAGTTCTTCCAAAAGTAGATACATACTGCATAGAGGCCATGCTCAATACAGCTACCGTCCACTGCAGCCATTTACTTTTACTGCAATACTAACTAGCATTTTCTAATTGCCTCACCCCTCCCCCCCCCCACCACC
>SZWC01029271.1:7514-26448 GCA_023375785.1 Penium margaritaceum
ACCTGGCCCGAGTGCTGGGTGGAGGCCGCAACGCCGGCAGCTCCCTCAAAAATCTGCGAGGGAGCCGTGGATTGAGCACGCAGAATCTCAGTCAGCGTGCGGATCGCGTCAGTCTGCTCTCGTTGTAGACAACGCATCTCCTCCTGCTGGCTGCGCAGGTTAGCAATGGCCTACGTGCGAGGGCTCAACACCCCTGAAGAAGAGGAGGAGGGATCACCTGGTCCCTTGTCCTTGTCGTCGGGCGAGCTCATGTCGCCGCTCACTATGGGACGACAGGTCAAGTTTGTCGGATTTCAAAACCATTTGCGTTTCTCGAGGAGTTGATACGCTGGCAACTCTTGACGTTCCGGGTGAGAATTTGGCTAAGTGTAATGCTGACGTTAACAAGTGGTTGCTGACATCAGCACGACCTGATGACATCAGCAGTCAACAATGCTGACGTCAGCTCGTCCCCTCCTTCCTTTTTTTTTTCTTGTCACGGTTCTGCGCGCGTGTGGAGCCGCTTCGCGTCGGCGCGCGACAGCTCTGCGGAAGCTACGCAGCAACTTCCGCCCAGCTGCTGCTGCAGCTGTGTTGTCAGCTGTAGCAGCAGCTGCGTTGCTGTGTGTGCAGTGGTGGCAGCAGCGGCTGCATGGTTGCTACTGCTGCTGCACGCTGCGGCTGCTGCTGCGCGCTGCAGCTGCTGTTGGCTGCTGGCTGCTGCCGCCGCGCGCTGCTGTTGCTGCCACTACTGCGTTGCTGCTGCTCCTACTGCTGCTGCTGCTCTGCTGTGGCCGCCGCGACTGCCGCTGCTGCTGCTGTGCTACTGCCGCTGCTGCCTCTGCTACGCTGCTGCTGCCGACGCTGCTGCCACGCTGCTGCTGCGGCCGCTGTTGCTACACTACTGTTGCCGCCGCCTCTGCTGCTGCTGCTCTGCCGCTATGGCTGTGGGAGGGCGGCTCCACGCACTTCAGCGGCCATGCACCTCTGCATGGTGGTACATGCCGCTGCTGCTGCCTCTGCAGATGCGATCTCACGTCGTGGGTGGAGTGCGTTGACGGCGATCGGCCGCCTCCAACAGATCCCAGGAACTCTACTACAGCTCTGACTCTCACTGCTGCTGCTCTGCTACGTCTCTGCTGCGCAGCTCAGTGAGAACTGTTTCACTGCTCTGATACCATGAGAAAGTGTGTAGAAGCTTCCTAGCAACGCAGCCGTTGACCGGGCGTCAGTGCCTGATCAGACGGTGACGACATTCACAAGTCGTACACACAACGGCAAGGGTTTGGCTAGGAGACACAAGGCACAGTGTCAGAATGCTTCAATATAGCATATGCAGAGAGAAATGACAAATGACAGGTCCAAGGCATAAATACCTGCCGCGGCGCACGGCGGGTGTCGCACGCGGCAGTCCAAGAGCTGTCCTAAAACCGGCCCAAAACCACTGTTTTGGCCNTCAAAACCATTTGCGTTTCTCGAGGAGTTGATACGCTGGCAACTCTTGACGTTCCGGGTGAGAATTTGGCTAAGTGTAATGCTGACGTTAACAAGTGGTTGCTGACGTCAGCACGACCTGATGACATCAGCAGTCAACAATGCTGACGTCAGCTCGTCCCCTCCTTCCTTTTTTTTTTTCTTGTCACGGTTCTGCGCGCGTGTGGAGCCGCTTCGCGTCGGCGCGCGACAGCTCTGCGGAAGCTACGTAGCAACTTCCGCCCAGCTGCTGCTGCAGCTGTGTTGTCAGCTGTAGCAGCAGCTGCGTTGCTGTGTGTGCAGCGGTGGCAGCAGCGGCTGCATGGTTACTACTGCTGCTGCACGCTGCGGCTGCTGCTGCGCGCTGCAGCTGCTGTTGGCTGCTGGCTGCTGCCGCCGCGCGCTGCTGTTGCTGCCACTACTGCGTTGCTGCTGCTCCTACTGCTGCTGCTGCTCTGCTGTGGCCGCCGCGACTGCCGCTGCTGTTGCTGTGCTGCTGCCGCTGCTGCCTCTGCTGCGCTGCTGCTGCCGACGCTGCTGCCACGCTGCTGCTGCGGCCGCTGTTGCTACACTACTGTTGCCGCCGCCTCTGCTGCTGCTGCTCTGCCGCTGTGGCTGTGGGAGGGCGGCTCCACGCACTTCAGCGGCCACGCACCTCTGCATGGTGGTACATGCCGCTGCTGCTGCCTCTGCAGATGCGATCTCACGTCGTGGGTGGAGTGCGTTGACGGCGATCGGCCGCCTCCAACAGATCCCAGGAACTCTACTACAGCTCTGACTCTCACTGCTGCTGCTCTGCTACGTCTCTGCTGCGCAGCTCAGTGAGAACTGTTTCACTGCTCTGATACCATGAGAAAGTGTGTAGAAGCTTCCTAGCAACGCAGCCGCTGACCGGGCGTCAGTGCCTGATCAGACGGTGACGACATTCACAAGTCGTACACACAACGGCAAGGGTTTGGCTAGGAGACACAAGGCACAGTGTCAGAATGCTTCAATATAGCATATGCAGAGAGAAATGACAAATGACAGTTCCAAGGCATAAATACCTGCCGCGGCGCACGGCGGGTGTCGCACGCGGCAGTCCAAGAGCTGTCCTAAAACCGGCCCAAAACCACTGTTTTGGCCATAACTCTGCGCACACATATCAGAATGCTACACCGTCTGAACCTAGACGTGCAGAATCAAAAGACGGACGCTACGACTGGTCACATGCATGCATCCATTGACTGACAGTGAGCATACAATGCAAAAACATGCAAATAGGCCTCATGGCCAGTCTGCCGAAAGACGCCTGCAAGACGTATAAGACACAGCAAAGAGTCCCGGTGGCATTTGGGGCTCTGGAACAGTGATCGGTCAGCTCCAAGCGAGTAGTCCGCCGCCTGTCGTCGCGCCGGTGTCACCAGGGCCGCCTGCCTCAGGGATCTGCACGAGTATGGACACGGCCGAGTGGTCACAGTAAACTGTACAGAAACGGCACAAAGCACAACAAAGCTAAGGTTCTTTTGTGGGATGCCAATGAAGTGAACCTTATGGAACTTAAGCTAAAGCAAACTGAAGTAATTGCTTTTCAAGTTATGTCGTTTGTGCGGACCAATATGCAATGGCTCCCTTAGAATTTCCATGTGAGGAAGAAAAAATACATGAGAACATCATAAAAAAATGGCAGTTTTAACTAGATGAAAATTCCCGTTTCGTACACTACCTTATGAAACTGTAGGCAGCGGAAAACTACCAAGGAACGACGGGAGTGAGGGGAGCAACTGACATGGAGAGGCTAAGAGGCAGCCATGGAAGCGCAGAGGATTTAGAGAGTGAAAGAATCGAGTAAGTGTTGAGAGTCATGGTGCACCAATCTGTTACGTGAGCAGGGGAGCCGTCAAGGGAGGAAGCAGCAGGCTTGATCTCGCTTGCGGCTCTCCCCCACCGTGCTCGGGGTTGAACCACCCCTCAAAAGTCCTGCTGAATGTTTTTCCCAACCAAGGCCACCAAGGACATAGCAAGAGTCTGACTCCGACTGACCCCAAACAAATATTGTGATCATATGTAACGAGTAACTGGTCTTGTCTTCAGTATCCTTGTCTTGGCCACACTGGGCTTTCTTGAACAATACGTTTTCTGGTCCTCCATCACGATGGAAACGCCGACGAGACGCAGGCCTCAGTCTCAATCACTTGCATCAGTGTTAGTGGAGTGTGCAACGAGGCTAAAGGTCACAACATTCCATAAACCAACACTCCCCCACGACCCGCAGCCGACACACATGTGGACATGCAGACACAGGCACGAGGGTCACCAGGGGTGACAAACTGGACTGTACACAATAGCATAAGAACCACATCCCAGCCAGGAACATCATGTGCACAAAGAAGACCAACGGCATGGACTGCTGCCTTGAAGACGTTGTTGCTGAGCGCCTTTGTGAGAAGGTCAGCTCTTTGCTGTCGGGTATCGACTCTGACGTTCTGGAAATCACATGGGGTAATGCGTTTACGTACAAAATGATGCTCAAAACTGATATGCTTTGTGCGTGTGTGGTGCATGCCATCATGTTCAGCAATTTCCTTGGTACTCTGGTTGTCACAATTGCAAGGTAATGCAACGTATGGGTACACACAACTGTTGTAACATTCGACACAACCAGATGCTCTCACACGTGCTTGCGACTAGTGCAACATACTATGCTCTTCTAGAGCTGCGGGCCTCACATCCTTGCTAATCGCTTTTCCATGACATAGCGGTCCCCCCAACAAGGAAGACGTAGCCAGCGCGACTACGAGTGTCAGCGTCGTGAGCCCAGTTGCTGTCAGTGTAGCCGTCCACAACCACAGATGGTTGTGCCCGAGAGCAATGGCCACTCTGAGCAGTGGACAGTGCGTATCAGACAAAGCGAAGAGTTGCCTCCATGTGTCGTGCCCGAGGGCACTAAGAAAACTATGCAAGAAAGTTCATGGCAAAGTCAACACCTGCTCTGGCCGTGGTCGCGAGGTACATGAGAGATCGAGTCATGCATAAATTGTCCATCATATCAACCGCCTCCCCCAGCTTTGACATGTCCAGTGTCTTCAAGAGCCTCTTCCCCGCTGGAGTCATAGGAGTGGAAGCCGTGGGCACCAAAGCGAGCAAGGGAGCAAAGCGCTCGCCAAGGGTACGAACGTATGCTTCCTGGTGGACATGGAGCACGTGCCGAGATTGGTCGCACTTGAGCTCCACCCCGAGGAAGACGCGGGCTGGCCCGAGGTCCTTCATTATGTATTTCGACTGCAACAACGACTTGGTTGCTTTGACAGCCTCATGGCTGGGTGACACAATCAGTAGGTTGTCGACATAGACAAGGATGGGGACAAAAGGAGCTGGGCCATTGGTAACAAAGAGAGATGGATCCACCGTGCTACATTGGTAGCCACCCTTCTCAAGGGTTGACGTAATCTCCTGATTCCCGCACCAAGGAGAATGCTTGAGGCCATAGAGGGCATTGCGTAGTCGCCAGACCTTGTTGGTGCCATCAGAGACGCCCGAAGGCTGGACCATGCAAATCTCCTTATCTAGTTGGCCATACAGGTAAGTGTTTTTCACGTCCATCTGCTCCAGCTCCCAGTCATGATAGGCGACAAGACTCAGCAGCGGTTGTGCTGTAGTGTAGCGTTCGACTTGTGCAAAAGGTCTAATCGAAGTCAATTCTTGGGACTTGGGGGAAGCCCTTCACAGTGAGACGAGCCTTGTAATTGTCCAGGGTGCTATCGGGATTGTTTTTTGCCGAAAGACCCATGAGGCGTCAATGGATTTGCACCGTGGTGGTAGGTCTACCAGCTCGTAGACAACATGGTCGTCTAAATCCTTCAGCTTGTCTTGCATAGCGGCTTTCTATTGCTGAGCATCAGGGGCCATGTGGGCCTACCGAGCTGTGGTTGGCTCAGGGACAGGGGGAGTGACACCAGACGTGGCGTGAAACTCAGCAACACTGACCGAAGCGGTAGCGTCCATAGCATGTACATGCTCAATAGTGAGCAATGCATTACCTAGGGCTGAGCTGGGGTGAACGACACTAGTGGCAAGGCCAAGCGCATCTAGACACGTGGGCATGACAGGAGACTGGGTGCTCTACGTCAAAGATGGATGGGCGAATGACGTGAAGGCAGTGTTTGTGCGGTGAGGAAGAGCGTGGAGATGCCCGTCGCAGAAAAAAGGCGAGACCGGTGCACGGCCGGTAGGTTCCACTGCTAGAGGTGGGTCTATGAAGGGGTTAGACGACACAGTAGGGGCCGCCGGACTAGACGGAGTGGAGGTTGCATGAACAAGGGTCACAAACTCAGGAGCAGACGAACACATGACAGGGGAGGCCGGTTGCTAGACAAATTGGATGACGCTTGCGAGAGAGAGACTGAAGTGGGAAGCAAACTAGATGACGGAGCTAGGTCCGTAGATGCGGGTTGCAGAGGGGCAACTACAGAGCCTGGAAAGGAACAAGGGCCGAATTCCCCCTCAACCCAAGAGAGTGGGTGAAGGGAGGTAGCAGGAGAGAGACGAGCAAGGTCACGAAGAGGACAAGCCGGACAAAGAGAGGCATTGGCGCCAAACCAACGCTCAAACGGTGTGACAGTGTGCAGAAGCGGTCCATGGGGGACACGATTCCAGATGCAAGTCATGCAACACATCGCCTCAAAGGCGAACATCGGTGGAAGGCTGGACTTAGAAAGCAAGGTGCAGACACCTTCAACAAGAATGTGATACTTGTGCTGCGAGACTCCATTTTGTGGGTGTGTTCAAGGAGCTGACGTCTTGAGACACACCCCCTTCGACTCAAGGAAATGGGTGGTGGGTCCAATGAAGTCACCATCACGATCACTACAAAAAACACGCAGGTAGCGCTGACAGGCAAGCTCAACTTGGGCAAGCCAGGTTGCAATGACAAAACCGACATCGCTCTTCTGGCAAAGAGCAAAGACCCTGTAGATCTGGGATAAGTCATGAATGAGGCACAACTCATAACGCCCGACATCCCCAAGCATGTCATAGGGAAGGGGACCCATGACATTCGAGGGGATGGGAGGAGCAAAATTGAGAGTCAGAGAAAGGTGCAAGGTGCATCTTACCCTGAGCATAGTCCAGACATGATGCAAGACAAGGAGAAGGGAAGGAAAAAGGGGACAACCCAGGAGAAGGCTGAAGGCAGAGCATAGTGGTGACTGCATCAGTAAACACATGAGCTAGGCAATGATGTAACAGGCGGACGTGCTCAGGGGAGAGAGAGAGAGGGCGCAAAGTGAGCAAGTGTAGTATGGATGGTTGGGGAAGAAGAGAGAAGCAGGGGTACACAATAGAGCTAATCACACTTAATGTCACGCAAAATAACCCGGTTAGACAAGTGAAGATGAACTGTGCCAACATTGCGAATGGCACAGAATTCCATGCCTTGATCGTCCAGCGACACCACCGATAGCAGGTTGAGTTCTAATGAAGGAACCCAGAGCACGTTAGGCATAAACAAAACACCACCAGGGCCAACAAAATGAACAACACCAACGCCTTGAACTGGAAGCAGCTGAACGGATCCAGTATGCACAAAGCAAACAGACCAAGCAGGGTCCAAGGAGACGAACGACAACCGAACGAACGTCATGTGTAGGGTGGCTCCGGAACCAAGGATCCAAAAGCCACCTGGAACACACGCTGGGTCAAAGACACCACTTGTTGCCACGATACCAATAGTGAACATGGAGAGAGAGGATGGATCATAGACATCAAGAAAGCGGGGAAGGTCCATAGACTGCCAATGCTCAACCCAGGGGACGGACATGCACAAGGACCAAGCGACATGACCAGGGGGTCACCACGAAGCACAACATCATTCTAGCATGCATGACCTCAAGCCACAGAAGCACCACCCTCACCTCCTTGATTGTGAAGGCAAAGGAGCTAAAGGAGGGACAAATCCAAATGGCGCTCACCGTCACCAGTGACTAGAGGGGCGGGAGACGGGGTCGAAGGTACCAAGGACGGAGGGAGCCACGCCGGAGGAAGAGAGCGGGTCACCGTAGGGTGGTGGCCAGCCCCATGGGTATGGAGCAGGAGGAGGAGATGGAGGAATGCCAGCAGTGGATTAGGCACGAGCAAAAGAGGTGAAGGTAGTAGAAGAGGATGGGGCGGAGCCTCAGCTTGACACAAGGAAGGTGCCGGAAGTACGAGCCCAACGAGCGCGCATAGCGCGAGCAAGGCACACGTCATCGGGAGGAGCAGGCTAGACCTGTGTAGAGTGCTCGTCAGACCCGTAGTTCTAGCAAACCATAGCACCAGGAACACAAGAGGCGGGGGCACATGAATTCTCCTTGCCTTTTGCCCCTGCCGCGACCCGTGCCATGGCCACGCCCTTGGGAAGCAAGTGCCGATGCAGCAAAGGTCGCCAAAGAGGAGGATGAGGAAGAGAACTTGGAGATTGAGGAGGGTGATCAGGTAGTGGTGAGTGCGGCAACGCCGATGACAAAGGAGCAGTGAAGCCACCTGTTCTATAGACGTGCCCACCAGGCGGTAAGTTGATCAACGGCAAAGTCCCAAAGGGCACCAACACTAGGCGGGGAGTTAGGTGGGACAGGCTAGGAGGCAAGGTGCTGCAGTTGATTAGGGACAACGTCACAGAGAAGGTCTAAAAGCTCTAAAATGAGTCCGTTGACCATTGTGAGGACAACGGACAATGGACTAGCGGCATAATCACCCAAATCGCAGAGGATTTTGAGACCACGAGCCCAATAGGCATTAGCGAACTCATCGGCATGCATTAGAAGAGTGTTGAACTGGACTGTTAGCGCACTCTGAGCAGCCTGACCAATGAAGGTGCCGCAATGACAAAGCATAGGATAAGCGCGGACATGGTCAGCTGGGCGACCAGCCGAGGGATCAACATTGAACATGCCGACATCATCGAACAGGTGCTTAGGCGTAGCTGGAATGAGGGCACGGATGGCACGTGTAGCTTTAGCAGGGACAAGGGTGAAAGAAGAGGAAGAATGAGGTGGGGAGTAATACTCCCAGTGACGTTCTCCTTGTGTCCATGCACTAAAACACATTTCCCAGGAGGAGAAGGCCAGACCTGGGGACTGGACTGGGGGATGAGAGAAGAAGTCATGCTGGTGAGGTGCGGCGAGAGCAACAGAGTTAGCAGCAGTGGTGGTCCGGTAGTAGAAGAAGTAGACGAGGCACTAGATCCAGTACTAGAAGAGGAGCTAGCAGGGGCAACAGAGGAATGCGATAGGCAGACTCTTGAAGATGATCGCAATGACTTTGTCAGCAAAAGCAACGCGATTGTCATCTGCGAGCTTGAGACGGTCCTCAGCTTCATTCTGGACCTCAAGAGCGCAATTGAACTGACACTACAAGTCAGCTATGATGGACTCCTTGCCACCAGGCATGCTGATGAAGAGAGGGCTTTGCCATTTTTTTTGGACAGAGTTTCCCCTGTCCCAGTGGGTGTGGAAAAACTGGGAGGTGCCTAAGGCACATGTAGCAACGATGCAGAACGATTCCCAACCTGAATCCAACGCGAAACAACTGTAGTAGGCAAGTGGAACAGGAGATGCAGGGAATGCAGGATGCGCCCTCAAGAGGAGGGAGGGGAGTGCAAGACAACAAGCAGAGGCGGAATGGGAGTAGCTATCACTGACACCCCTGACAGAACTGAGACAATGAAGGCCAAGACACTAGTCATAGTCGTAGCACTTAGAGTGGCAAGCACCGCACAGACAAAAACAACAGAAGTAACAAGACTGACGGAGGCTAATGATGAGGATGCGGCTGATGTGGCTGCTGCGGCTGTCGAAGTACGAATAGCTGCTGTGGCGGCCAATGCGATAGATGTAGTAGGGGAAGTGGCAAAGGAAATAGTGGCTACCATTACGGAGACCTGAGTGCCTATGTCAGCAGTAGGTGCTGCAACAGATTTGATCAAAATAGCAGCCTTAGTATAGGCCTCGGTGGCACGCCTGGCTAACGTGGACGCAAGGGCATGTGCCGCTCTAGCTACGGCTGCAAAGGTGGCCGCCGCTGCTATGGCGGCGTTGATGACGGTAGTTGAGGAAAAAATGATGGAGTTGGCCAGTTGGACGGCGTCACGGTTGAGAAATGCTCGGAAGTCAGTTGTGGCAGCCTCAACAACATAGCCCCCCCCTCCCTTAGGCGTGCTGGGTGTTATGGGATGGTTTGCTTACCGGATTTTGTCGAGGGGAGGTGGAGGAGTCGGACCCGACGCCGGTCTGGTACCGGCGACAATCTTGGTGTGATGCCCTTTGCTCCTTGTGGATGGCGGTAGCGGGGACGGTGTCGACAACCCTGTGGTGCACCAACGTGATGCGAGGGACCACCGAAGTGGCCGAGCGAGTGACAGGTCATTTGTTGAGTGGGCCTGCTATTGTAGGAGATACTGTCAGCTGCTTGGTGTTGCCATTGGTGTTGTCGTGGGCTCAATAGTGCCGTCACAGGCACCTACGGCTGTAGCCTGATGATGTCATAAGTTTGGATGTGGTGACGGCTATGGTGGCGGTTGCTACAAGGTGGGGCTGTATGAGCCATTGCAGTTGCAGATGTGGACGTGAAAACTATGAAAGCAAGTGCGATTAGGAAGCTGCTCTTTGCAATGCAGCGGTTGGGGACGTAGTGCTGGCTGTGACTGACTGCCCTACAGTTGTCCAGGAATGCCGTTGGCACGAGCGCAACAACCGATGCCAATGGCCGGTTGTGAGGGCAATACTATTGAAGCGAAGCAGCCCCTCTGTCAACGAGCGGTAGCCGCGAGGAGGAAGAAGGCTGTAGTGCTCATTTAGTGTGGCAAGGTGTCTTAGAAACCTCGCTCTTGCAAGCACAGTGCAATGGGGTAACCTAGATAGGTGAGGGCTGCGCGAGCTGAGCTCATCGTGAAGCTGAGCTGAGCATGAAGCTAAGCTAAGCCGCAAGAGAAAGATGGCAAAGACGGGAGTGGCCATGGTGACGTCAGCCGCAGTCCCAAGAAATGTAGAGTGACGGCTCAATGGGTCACCTCTTTCATGCTAGCATTGCTCTCTCACCATACTCTGACACCAGTAGGTAGTGGAAAACTGCCTAGGAACGTCAGGAGTGAGGGGAGCAGTTAACATGGAGAGGCTAAGAGTTAGCCATGGATGCGTAGAGGAATTATACAGTGAAATAATTGAGTCAGTGTTGAGAGTCACGCTGCGATACGTCCTAGATGTGCACGATTCCCTAATCTTCTCGAGTGGGTGCTTTTGTTGTTACGCAAATAACCCATCAATTCACAAGACCACAAGATTCACACCGATGGTTGAGGGAAAATTCGCCAATTTCCCCACCATCAATGGATATTCCCGGACATTCTAACAACTTCGACCACTCTTGCAAACCTATGAACAGAAGTGTCACGATCTTTGGGTCGACTTCACGATGTTTCAAGAAATGTATGGATTAGAAAAGATGCATCTCCCATCTTCATCGTCTATTTGCAAAGACCCCCAACTTCTCGGTGTACCTTCTCAAATCCGACCACTCATGATGCAAATCCGCATGCGTCGCTCGACAATCAACCCAACGACCCCAAATATGTTTCATTCGTAACCCGACGCTTGTACATATATGTTCAACCATTTTGACACTTGTCATCAAACTACACTTACCACTACTTAGAAATTGCTCAAATGTCCCAAATTCTAGATCATATTTTGCCTCACAACTTCTACCTGTTCACCATGTACGCTCCGTTCGGCGTAACACTTGGTATCAGAGCGTAGTGGTACTAGAGAGGCATCCAAGTACTTTACTCATCCAAAGGACTACCTTGCATTAGCTTTCGGCACATCTCGCACGTCAAGACTTCTACTACAATGTGAGGTGAGCGAGCACAACAAATGACTCGCAGCGTGTCTTCGGCGATGAATTCATTGATGGAGGAGGAGAATGTGCCAATGCACTCGAATCTTGAAGCAACAGCAAATGCTGGCGTGGCAGGCTTTGCGACAGCTGGAACAACTCCTACAGTTTTGGTGACCAATCTGGTCACGGATCCAACGGCGATATACTAGCCACCCCTACAATCTGCCTTGACGAGGACAGCAGGGACGACATGTGGCACTGGACGACAAGCGCGGATCAACGAGGAATTGGGGAACAGGATGTCCGCACTTGAGGGAATCAACAGCCACATGCTTCCTCAACTCAATGTCACGATGGAGGCTCTTTGCAATGCAAGGGCGCATGAAGCGATGCTTGTCGAGAGAAATTCCCAACTCTCGAGCAAACCTAAAATTCGCCCGGCTCCACCAGATTCGTCGATTATGAAAACTCAAAGGGGTCAACGGTTTGGATGTGGCTGAAGAGTTTGGAGGTGTACTTCACCGCTGTTGGGATCAACGATGATCAAAAGAAGATTTGACCTTGTGCTCGCGCTTTTGTGTGGCACGTCGTTAAGTTGGTGGTTCGATCTAAAGACCATCCAACGACAGTAGAAGACTGCCCGGACAACATCAACGGTCCACATCGAGTAGAATGCCTACGGTCAGTGATGTGAGACGAGCGCCTCACATCACCGACCGTAGGCGTTCTACCCTTGGAGCACATCAAACCATAGTGGGAAGACGCGCTAACACCACCAACCGACGGGAACAAATTTTCGCGTGCTACCCTCGCACGCTTTTGTTGACTAAACGAGAAGTCTGATGTATGGTACAAGCTCTAGTGTCTATGTTAGGAGTCCAACGTGGCGGAGTACACGCGAAGATTCTGCGAGATTATTAGCGGAGGATAAATCGCCCCTGAAGAACTCTGTTTTCACTACAACAATGGCCTCATGCAAGATATTTGACGGGCAATCACTATTCTTGGCATCCAGAAGGACTTGCCGCAGATGATTGCAGTGATATCAAGGATCAACAGCGCTAACTACAACGGTTGGATCCAAAAATCCTATGTCTGGCAATCTCCTAACCACAATCATCATGGAAATGGGAAAAACCAGTCAACGGAATCCTCCATTCTAATTGAAGTGGATGCCGTCAACCAGAGAGAAATGCAAACTTGCTACAACTGCAGAAAAACTGGGCTATCACTGAAAACAATCGGTGCAAGCAGCAGGCCAAAAAGGGGGGGAAGTTCTAGAGTCAGGAAAGAGCAAAGGGCAGAAGAAAAAGGTGTAACTCTTGTCCGTTAGGAATGATCTGCGTTCCACATCGCCACAAGGGATTTTTGAGATTGCAAAGTTCAACAAGGGGTACGAAGACGTCCAACCGATGATACTCCTAAGAATTCAGGCTCAAGGATGCAGAAGTCGCAAAACGGTACTGACACTATTGGATGGAGGAGCATCACACGGCTTCGTAAGCAATAACATGGTTCGCAAGCTGGGTTTGCAGACTAAACCAGGGGTTTTTGAAGGAAGAACTATCAACGGAAGACTACAGATACGGAGAGTCTGAGAACCACTACGAATACAAGTGGGAGATCTTTGGGATGTAATGGTTTGGAGGTCTTGTCCAATGAGCAACCACAAAATCATCCTCAGACAAGATTTCTTGTGCTGGCACAAATTCGCAGGTCGACTGGAACAACGGGGACGTCTACCTGGAGATTGACGGTACCAAACAACAACTTTCTCGTGCAAGACAGAAGTGGATTGCGGAAGCAGCAGAGGTGGAAGCAGCAAAGGAAGTCGCAAGAGGCAAAAAGCGACAACCTGTGCACCCGATACCGCTCAACGTGGCCAATCATTGTATACGATAAGGAGCTCCTGCGTGGCTCATACATCTCGAGCCAAGGGAAGAAGCAGAAGTGGCAGGAGGTGGCTCATCATCGGTGTCATTAGCCTCATCGGCCTCGACGATATTGGCGATGGTATCCAAAGAGTTCGTACCACTCATGGAGGAGTTTGCGAACGTCTTCCCCAACGAACTCCCAAAGACTTTACCTCCTGAGCGAGACATCGATCATGGCATCAAACTGAAGCCGGGGCAGCAGACGTACCACCCGAGGGGCCTATCGGATGAGCGATCACGAGCTGACCGAGCTTTAACAGTAGCTCGACGAGATGCTCGGTCAGGGGTTTATCCTTCCATCCACGTCACTATACGTTGTACTAGTGCTATTTGTGAAGAAGAGAACTGGCGAGATGCAAATGTGGGTGGATTACCGAGCGTTGAAGGATGCTAGCATAAAAACTGCTATCCTCTTCCCTGAGCTGATGAATTTTCGACCAACTCCAAGGAGCACAAATTTTAAGCAAAATTGACATACAGAGCGGATATCACAAATATGCGTGACAAACGCCGACATGGAGAAGATACCATTCCAAACCCGCTACGGGCACTTTGAATTAATGACTATGCCATTTCGACTCACAAATATCCCAACAACATTTATGGCGGCAATGAATAACATTCTCCGTCTGTACCTCGACGATTTTGTCGTGGTATACCTCAACGACATTTTGGTGTACAACCGTTTACCGGAGGAGCACGATGGACACGACCGAAAAGTTCTCAAAGTTCTACAAAGAGAATTTTTTTTGGAAAACTCTTGAAATGCGACTTCGGTCGCCGTTCGATCGAGTTTTAGGGTCACGTCATCAACGGCGGGCGGATCACCATGGACCCAAGAAAAGTGGCAGCAGTCGCTAATTGGCCAACACCAACCGATGATTGAGAAATTCGAATTTTTCTTAGATTCTGCAATTACTATCGGCGATTTGTACGCGAAAACGCCTGAGTGTCAGCGCCACTTTCCGACCTCACTCAAAAAGAGAGCGAGTGACGGTGGAGAGACAACGAACAAGAAGCGTTCACTGCTTTGCGAAACGCTCTGACCTCAGCGCTAGCCCTATGATTAGCCTATCCAATGATTAACTACGTCATGGCTACAGATGCATTAGACCCAACCATTGGCGCGATTCTCCTGCAAAACCATGGCAATGGCAAACAACCAGTTACTTACATGTCCCAAAAACTACGAGGACTGGGAATCGATTACGTGGTCCACGAAAAAGAGATGATGCCCGCCGTGCTTGTATTCAAGACATGGCGATGCTACCTGGAGTGTCGACGATGCATCGTGTGCACCGACCACCACGCGTTGAAACATTTGAAGACGCAGCTGAATTTCAGCCGACGTCAAACCCGATGGATGGAGTTCCTTGAGTTTGGGTTCGACTACGAAATCGAGTATCGACCAGGCAAAAACTAATTTGGCGGACGCACTCAGTAGCCAACCAGATTCAATGGCCAACGTGGAAACCCTACAACCATAGCGAGACTCCTACCTCAAGCGCTTGTTTGCATGAGGCTACGACGAGCACGGAAAATATGATAAAACCAAATTCTGCTTTGACGGACCCTGCTAGCGAAGATGCTTCACTCGCCAAGTTGTCATTCCCCCGAACAAAGAACTTCGCCGTATGTTGTTCGAAGAAGGCCACGACACTGGTCCAAGTGGACACTTCAAAGAGGACAAGACGCTGAAGAAGTTGGCAAAAAAACATTTGTGGGACAAGATGCAATCCGACGTGGCCAAATTATCCAAGAACTGCGACACATGTCATCGACAAAAATTTCATCGCACGAGACCACTTGGACTTCTACAACCGCTCCCTGCTCCGACGGAATTATGGGTAGACATCTCCATGGACTTCGTCACGGGATGCCTAGTCACACCTGAGGGATATGACGCAATCCTCGTGTTTTTTGACAAGTTTTCCAAAATGTCCCACTTCATTCCGTCAACAACCACCGTCACCTGCGAGGGACCAACACGACTACTTCTAAATAACATCGTACGTCTACACGGCGAACCAAGAACCATCACGAGCGACAGAGACGGTCGATTCACCAACCAGTTTTGGCGCAAACTGGTGACTTGCTATGGTAGCAGAATTAAAATTTCAACGACATTTCATCCTCAAACCGACTGACAAACCGAGCGGACAAATCAGACGCTTGAACAACTATTTTGAACATGGCGAACCTCATGGGACAGATTCGGCAAAAAAACTCCCGACTGCCGAAACCGCATATAATTCGGTAGTTTCCACCATAACAGGTCAAAATCCACTAGTGGTGGTATGTGGCAAACTTCCTGCCACACTAGCCGGACTACAAAGTCGCAGCAATGTTCTAGCAGTCGACGTTCAATGTCGAGAGTTCACCACCATCCGGGAGGAATTACGGCAGACTCTCGTGAAGACACAAGCCGCAATGAAGTGAGAAGCTGTCGGACATCGCAGTGACGGCATCTTCACCGCTGGCGACATGTCCTCCTCAGTTCAACAAACATCAAGCTCCGCGGATCCGACTGTTCAAAGCTCACACTCCGATGGTTGGGACCGTTTGAGATCGAGCGCATGCAAACCATTGCGGTTGCACGACTCAAATTCCCCAAAACTATGCAAGTTCATCCGGTGTTCCATGTTAGGAGACTCAAGTAGTACTGAGACCTTGGAGAGAACTTCCTTGGCGAGGATGTCCCTCATCCGCCTCCCATCCAAGTGGACAAAGACACAGAGTACGTCATCGAGGACATCCTCGGCCATCGATGACAAGGCAAGACGATAGAATATCTCGTCAAGTGGCACGGCTACGACGCGACACATAACAGTTGGGAACCCTACGACAACCTCTGAAACGTCGACCATCCCATCGACGGCTACTACTACCATCTCTGGGTAACATCTGCACGCGCGCCAGGATGTCGCGGCTATAAGGGGGAGAAGTGTTACATACTAGACGTACACGAGTCCCTAATCTTTCCTAGTGGGTATTTCTTTGACTACAAAAACAGCCCATTGCGTCGTGAAGACCGCGATATTCACTCCAAAGATCAAGGGGAAACTGGCCAACTGCCGCGCCCTCAGAGGACATTCCCGAACCTTCTGACAGCTTCGACAACTCTCGCGATTACATGAGCAGAAGTATCACAACCTTTTGGTTGACTTCTCGATGTAGCGAGACGAATCTAGATTTATTAAGATGCATCTTGCATCGTCACCGTCGATTCTCGAAGACCCCCGACTTCTCGACATGCCTTATCAAATTCGACCACTCATGACGCGACTCCGCATGTGTCGCTTGACAATCGACCGAACGACCCCGACTTTGCCTCATTCGTAACTTGACACCTGTACATGTATGTTTGATCATTTTGACACTTGTCATCGAAGTACACTTACCATTTGTTACAAATTGTTCAAGCGTCCCAAATTCTAGATCTTGTTTTGCCTTACAACTTCTACCTGTGCACCATGCACATTCTGTTCGGCGCAACTGGGTTTCCATCACTTAGTCCAAGGGTGGTTGATGGAAGGAGTGGGTAGAAGCTGGTTTTTGTAAAAAAACCAAGAAACTAGGTTTTAGTTCTTGTGTGTATTCTTTTGTGGTCGTCCGCAAGTCCGCAGTTTCAGTGGAAAAGTCTGTTGCCATCGGTTGACACCAACGGCTGCGTACGCACGGACAGAGCGTCGGCATGAATCCCCCCCTCCCTCCCCCATACCCTCACTCATACCCCCCCCCCTGCATCGCCTTGTACCCAAGTACCCACGTTTCCCATCTTGTCATCGCCTTTTTCTCTCGGCGTTGCTGCAGCTGATGGGTCCGGAGCAGCCTCTCCCCCCCCCAGCTTCGCCTCTCCTACTGGCTCTCCCACCCTCTATTTTTCAGTTTCTTTACACCACGTACCCACGGTGCCATACTACCCCATTTTACCCATTCTACTAACAACAGTGGGCTGACTCCGAACGGGTCCCCCAGCATACCCAATTACTCCAGTTTACCCAATGGGAGGGGCTCTCTCTCCCATCGATTGTTTGCGATCAATCGGCCATAGGAGTAGGTTTTACCTGAATTAACAGGATAGCCCTGGGTCAGCTAGAGAGTGTTGAATTACCCCGTGGGGCGCGGGTGTGGGTCCTCGGTCCCAATCTTTACCCTCACATTCTCGTAATGCCTTCACCCCTCAGTTGGTGGTATTATCCCTTACGTGTTCCCTGCCTGCCCAGGTTGGAGTATTGAGGGGTGGATTTTACTTCCTACTCCTGCGGTAAACCAAAAAAAAAGAAACAAGTGGAAAGTTGCACACAAGGGTGCAATGGGTTACATAGTATACATAATGAATAAATTAGTAACAATTGAAAGGACAGGAAAGAGGAATTCCGTACACATAAATGAATGAAAACTAAAGATAACATAATTCAATAATGAATTTGGATATTTCATGAAAGATTAAACGTGGAATGTTGATTTTGTGACACTTTATATGAAGGTTTTGAATGGATTATTATTCATTCATCTGTTGTGAAGCAAGAATGAAGATGATCTGTGTGGTTTTTTTGGTTGGAAGTGATACAGGAAGACATTGCTGGTGTAAGTAATAAAACAATGATATAAGGTAGTGAATTTATTTACCTACATGTATCTAAACACATCCATATCCATATCCATATCCATATCCATATCCATATCCATATCCATATCCATATCCATATCCATATCCATATCCATATCCATATCCATATCGATATCCATATCCATACCCATATCTATACTTGTATCCATATATGTATCTATATCTACATCTATATCTACATCTACATCTACATCTACATCTACATCTACGTTTATATGTATATTGATATCTATATCGATATCTATATCTAAATCTATATCTATATCTATATCTATATCTATACTTATATGTATATTAATATCTATATCTATATCTATATCTATATCTATATCTATATCTATATCTATATCTATATCTATATCTATATCTATATCCATATCCATATCCATATCTATATCTATATCTATATCTATATCTGTATCTATATCTATATCTANTAGTAACAATTGAAAGGACAGGAAAGAGGAATTCCGTACACATAAATGAATGAAAACTAAAGATAACATAATTCAACAATGAATTTGGATATTTCATGAAAGATTAAACGTGGAATGTTGATTTTGTGACACTTTATATGAAGGTTTTGAATGGATTATTATTCATTCATCTGTTGTGAAGCAAGAATGAAGATGATCTGCGTGGTTTTTTTGGTTGGAAGTGATACAGGAAGACATTGCTGGCGTAAGTAATAAAACAATGATATAAGGTAGTGAATTTATTTACCTACATGTATCTAAACACATCCATATCCATATCCATATCCATATCCATATCCATATCCATATCCATATCCATATCCATATCCATATCCATATCCATATCCATACCCATATCTATACTTGTATCCATATATGTATCTATATCTACATCTATATCTACATCTACATCTACATCTACATCTACGTTTATATGTATATTGATATCTATATCTATATCTACATCTATATCTATATCTATATCTATATCTATACTTATATGTATATTAATATCTATATCTATATCTATATCTATATCTATATCTATATCTATATCTATATCTATATCTATATCTATATCTATATCTATA
>SZWC01029273.1:0-10039 GCA_023375785.1 Penium margaritaceum
GACTGAGTCTCGGACATGGAGGCGTTTGTCAATGCCGTAACTCACACAGAGAGAGAACTGGTCATGTGTGTGTGGAGGTTGGTGCGCCAGAGACCAGGATGTGCCATGTGCCGTGCGTGGTATGTGCTGTGCATGGCATGTGCAGCACGAGGCATGTGCAGTGTTTCCTGGGAAATGGCGAATGGAGGACACCACAGTGGTCACTTTCGACCGTCATCTGTGTTGTTGACATTAGTCAGACCACTTTAAAATCTGGATTTTCCCATGCATTGTTAGGTCTGCACGTATGCTGCCTGTCAACAATAACTAGATATGAAGACGCAAAGGCGTCTAAAATCAGTACAGGCGTGAACAAACATGTCCAAAGGAAAACCCCAAAATGCCCAATCCGCTGCATTGGAGGAGGTTCAAAACACCATTTAAATGGCAGCACAGGGGCCCACAACTCTTTGAACGCCTTACGGCAGACTTCTGTTGACCGCAGGGCTCCAGTCTCAAACATTCAAGGCCGCCCACCACCTCCTCCCACTGCGGTTGCAGGATACCTCCATACATNGGATTTACCCATGCATTGTTAGGTCTGCACGTATGCTGCCTGTCAACAATAACTAGATATGAAGACGCAAAGCCGTCTAAAACTAGTACAGGCGTGAACAAACATGTCCAAAGGAAAACCCCAAAATGCCCAATCCGCTGCATTGGGAGGAGGTTCAAAACACCATTTAAATGGCAGCACAGGGGCCCACAACTCTTCGAACGCCTTACGGCAGACTTCTGTTGACCGCAGGGCTCCAGTCTCAAACATTCAAGGCCGCCCACCACCTCCTCCCACTGCGGTTGCAGGATACCTCCATACATGGCGTCTGCTGCGAAGATGAGAGCGGAGGGCCTCCCTGTTCTCCATGAATACAGATGTCGCATAATGCAGCATCCGTGGACAACCTCAACTTCTGCAGTTGTCCGATGAAGCCAGCGTCTGCAGTGCCCAGCACTGTAAGAGGGATGTTCACCCTCGTGTGTGTGCACACGCCGGAAGGCAGTGGCCACCGCCACATTGAGCCCGGAGGTGTGCGAGCACAGGCAGCCAGCCGGCTGTCATCCTGTGAGATGTTGGGACTCAGAACTGTTCCCACATACGTGCTGCAAAAAAAATTCTGTCACCACCCCCTTCTACCCAGGCTTGATGGCGAAGTCGTTTCCTTGCAAGCTTCGCTATGCTTGGCATGTCGATTGAGCCATCGACATCCCTCACCCTCAACCTCGTGAGGCATCGACATGTCGTTGGGTCAAGGAAAGGTGGGTCAGATGCTTCGTGCTTTCGACGCCGGCAACCTATGCTTGAGCCTATGAGAAAAGCATCTATGCTTGAGCCTATGAGAGCAGCATCCTCATGTGCGGAGTCAAGTGGGGTGTGTCGTGTTGTGGGGGTGCCAGGGGTGTGTCTGGGATAGTGAGATGACATGTTCTTGTCCCCGGCCATACCTCTGACCATGACCATGACTGTCACCGTGGCGGTGGCTGTGGCCACCACTGAGGCCGTGGTTGTGGCCGGGCCTTCATCGTGGTCGCAGTCGTAGATGTAGCGATGATCATGGCCTTGACAGAAAGGGTTGTGACCGTCATCTACACAGTGTCGGCGACCAGTGGTCACTGTGGTCGTCGACCACGGCCGTGACTTCACCCAGCAGTCAAGCAAGCCAAAGCTGTTCGCAGAGAGTTAGCAGAGGCCTTTGAGACATGACTTGGATGTACAGCATCCAGCCAAGCGCTGTGCAGACATGATAAGCTCTTGATTGAGCCTATGATGGAGGCTCCAGGAAGAAGGAGGTTCCGTTCCATGGCACACTTCCATGGAAAGCTGAAGGCATGGAGTGTGGCCTGGCCTCTGAACCAAGACTGATGTGTTGGCCACAATGTTGACCATGACCATGACCGTGACCATGACGTTGATCGTAGCTGTGGCCGTGAGAGTGACTGTGACCATACCTGAGACCAAGACCATGGCAGTGATAGTGATCGTGGCCATGAGCATGGCCATGGCAGAGCTGTGACCATGAGGATGACCATGTCCATGACCATGGAAACAGTGGCTGTGGCCCTTGAGGATGCTCATGTTGACTGCACAGGAATGTCGCGACCATGATCTTCGCCACAAGTGACCGAAAACATGACCATGACCAATGCCACAACCATGATCATGACGATGACCAAGTCCATGACTATGACCATGACCACAGCCGAGATCGTATCTGTGTGCACAGTCACGGCCATGACAGTGACCCTGACCATGACTGATCATGATCCTGGCCACGACCGTGCCCACGACCACAACTGAGCCCATCACCATGGCCACAGGCTGTGGTACAAACCCTTGACTGTGGCTGCAGACACAAACCATGATCATGACTGTCATTGTCTGTCAGTGTCTTGCCTGCCTGCCCATCCGACAGGACCTTGGTCTGAAAGAAGATGGAGGCAAACCTACACTATGACCACATCCCATCCCAGTCACAGCCACGCAGCCGAGGTACGACATGCATTCGAGTCGCCACTGGCAGCGCCATGCCATGAGTGGCAGCACCATGCCATGAGTGGCAGCCCCATGCCATGCAGGACAGCACCATGCCATCTAAAGAAGCACCATCCCATGACTACTGGCAAGAAGCACTGAAAATGCGTTGATCATGACCACCCAGGACAGTAGCCAAATCATTATAACTTCCGCCCCATGGCCTGTGGTCAGCGGTCTTGGGGGAACGGTTCTTGCTGGTGGGCGCGCCAATTTGGCTGCGCGGCTCAAACGGTTCCGCAGGCTCGCATTCGGCCTGCAGGCCCAGTGGGCAGGGAGGGCCCAATCATGTCACAGCAGCACCCTTGGTAGGATGTAAGCTGAGAACTAAGCCGAATGAACCCGATTCCCAATACCATCTCAGGCTCCATCATGGCATGGCATGGCAATGGCCATTGCATAGCACTGCACTGCACAGCGCCGCACAGACCATGGCTGGCTGGTCCACAAGAGGCTTTCCACGTGACCAACCTTTCCCTGCTGCTTCGTTTCTGAGGTGTGTAGTCGGCCATACCTTGGGAGTTGGGGGCAGGGCAGAGCTGAGGGTCGCAGACACCATTTCTGGCATCCATGGGGCATTCAAGACAAAAACCCATGGCTCGAACAGCATGCCAGGAAGGGCAAAAGAGGTGTTCCGAGAATTGAACTCGGGACCTCTCGCACCCTAAGCGAGAATCATACCACTAGACCAAACACCCACACGTGTCAATCTGGCCCGGACCCACCTCGGCACTAGGACTTCTCCTTAAGAACCAACACAGGGTGGTGCAAATTGGAGGAACACTCTGGCAGACAGGTCAGGTGGGGGTTATCAGGGTGGGCAGTGTTGAGGGGGGGAGAGAGAAGTTGGGTGTGCGCACCCAGGGAAGGTGATCGTCATCGCCTTTCCCAGACATCCATCATGAGGGACTTCATGAGAGCGAAGTACATGAGGGAACCCTTTCTCATTTCCTTCTCACTCCGCGCATGTGTCGTGTGAGCACACGTGTGCGTGGCTGCATGGCAGCTGGAAGGCATTCCCCCTTTCCCCTCCCTCTGACTGTAAGCGGTTCGTATGTTACCAAGCCTCAGGCGTGGCACAGTGCAGGTCTCCACTGGCCCATGCATGCCCTTCATCCACCCGCCTTCCTGGAGGAGTAGGGCGGATAAGGCTGTTCATTGCGACCCGGAGTCCACGGCCTCCTTGAGTGTTGGATGAGGTGTCGCCTTCGGCGTCCAGTCCACGACGGGATTCGCTCTAGTACCCAAGATCAGCTACACAGCCAAGCACGGCCAAGGTAGGTTGCAACAGCCGCGAGGACAGGTACACCAGGTTGTGTCTGCACATGTTCAGTCCATAGATCCATTGACTACGGATCATCTTCGCTCCGGGCGGCAATACTTCAGAACCCAGACTATTTTCACGTATGGTATCCAGAAACTACCCCCATACCATGATTGCCGTCATGATTGAAACAGTGGTCATGGCCGTGGCAGAGGTTGTGACCATATGATCTCCACAGTGACCGCAGCCATTATTACTCCAACCAAGAGTCAAGCCACAGCTGCTTTTGCAAAGTGTCAGCAGAGGTCTTCCAGAGATGACTTCCTCGGCATCCAACCAAACGATGTAGAGCCATGACAAGCTTTCGATTGAGCCCATGACGGAGGCTCCACAAGAGGAGGAGTTTTCATGGTAGGTTCTCGTAAAGAGCTAAATGCATGGGTTGTTGTGGCCTCTGAGCTGTGGCTGACTGACATGCTGGCAACAAAGGCGATGGAAACCATGGCGCTTGACCGTGGCAGTGGTCGTGAGAGTGACCATGTCTGTGACCATAGCTGAGATCGAGACCATGGAGCTTGTGGGGGACGGTCACTGCTGGTGGACGCACCAGAAAAACTCCGCGGGCCCAATTCCAACACAGACTTGCGTTCGGTTGGCAGGCCTAGCAGACAGAGAGAGGGTCCGATAGAGTCACAACACACAGCTGAACCTACCTCATTCCCAGCACCATCGCAGACTCCATCATCGCAAGGCATGGCATGGCATGGCATGGCATGGGAATGGCTGTGCCATGGCACTGCACTGTACAGCGCAGCATGGCAAGGGATTGTGCAGAATGTCGTTGCGGCACAAATCAAGACTTGGGGTCAGGTTAGACCATGGCTGGCTGGTCCACAAGAGACTTTCCACATAACCAACCTTTCCCTGCTGTTACATTACTATGGTGTGTAGACGGCCATTCCTTCGAAGTAGGGGCCAGGGCAGACCTAAGGGTCGCAGACACCACCTCTGGCGTTCATGGGGCATCAAGACAAAAGCCCATGGCTCAAACAGCATGCCAGAAGGGGCCAAATAGGGCCATAGAGGTTGTTCCGAAAATCAAACTCAGAACCTCTCGCAACCAAAGTGAGAACCATACCACTAGACCAAACACCCAAACGTCCATCCTACGTCCGCACACATCCCAGATGTGTGTCCTACAGTACAGGAATATGTCTAGTGTACTCACAAACTAGACGGATAACAGGCACACAGATCAGGTGGGGGTACCAGGGTGGGAGGTGTTGTGGGAGAGAGGAGGTGTGGGTCTGCACACCCAGGGATAGTCGTCATTGCCTTTGCTGAAACTCCATCAGTCTCCTGGAACAGTGAGAGGAACTCCAAAAGCACACTCCATGAGTCAACTCCACGAGCCACAGCATGACCAAACTCCATAAAGGACTCCATGAGTGAACTCCATGGGAGAGCCCTCTCTATTTCCTTCTCACTCCACAAATACACGGTGGTATGGGTAAGGAAAGGCAAACAACATTTGGAAGTCGACAATCTGTAGTTAACTATCCCGGCCTTTTTGGCGCGAAAGTCTGCAAACTCGTCTGGCTCTTCTGGACAAGGGTGCGGACACCCGACTGAAAAGTATTCCTTTCGTCTGCTGCATCACCCGTGCATGAATTCCCAGAACAGAGTCTCAACAACTCCCACTGAAATTAGCCGATGGATGATTCATCGGATGGCGTGAGGGAACAGTGTAGGCCTTCCAAAACGGTTCACAACGTTAGGAAATTTCTCTTGATTATTGAAACCCCCCTTTTTCTTCGATGAATCTGATCCGCAAACCCAACTTCGTATTCTCAATTTCTGCTCGCATGGGTGACAAAGCCCCTAGCAGCATTACAAGCGAAGTGCCTTGTCGGCAGATAAGGCATGAGGAGAGAGCTCCGAACCTCTGCGGCTGCACTGCACTATCCTTGATCCACAGTGAGTACAAGTAAGCCATGTCCAACTGTTCATCCCAGATTCAAAAATCCCAGAGTTTTTTTTTCATTCTTCTTTTTTTGGGAGAAACAGACAGTGTTAATAAGGGAAAGCATGCAATGCCGCCATGGACTGGCCCAAGGACGTGGTGTAAGACAGCCGCAACCAAGGCACAATACAGTGGGCATGCAAGCCACATGTCCACAAGGGCAGGCTCAGCCGCACATAAATCAGAGAATGCCAAGACTTGGCACACACGCCTGCGCCAAGCAACGGGCGTGACCTCCGGTGGAAGAGAGGCTCGGGACTGGGAGTGAGACATGGTGTGGTGGCGGATGGCAGCGCGCTGGGCTCGGACGCCGGGTGAGGGAGGCGCACTAGGTCAAGACTGCCATTCGCGCCGGGCCCAGAGTTCAAGGCCTGGGCAGCAGAGCAATGGCAGGGCCCGCGAGCGAGGCAGAGCTATGCTAGCCGGAAGAGGAAGATCGAGAACTTGCCTCTCAGGCCACCAAGGGTCTTCCGAGCTCGGAAGAAGTAACCCCTTTGCAATGCTGTCACGTATGAGGCCTGCTACTCCCGCTCGGCCACCCGCACGACGGCCCCCGACCGGGTGACCCGTCATCTCTGTGCATCCATGGTGGTGACATCTAGGATCCGGATGATCCCAGCTGCATGGTCTGCAAGGAACACGTTCGATTGCAGGTCTCATTTTTTCTAAAATGCTTTGCAGAGCGTTTATTCAAAATAAGACCTGTTCAATTGCAGGCAGGAAATGTTGCCCACTGGACAGTGGCAATACTTGCAAGTATTGCCACTGTGGACGGAGAGGCGGTACTCCTAGAATACAACTGTTGGCTCGTCACGAATGGTGCTGTGGAAGCGCCACACCGCATTCCCCACAGTCTCACGCTGCGTCACTGCAGAGCTCGAGCCCCACCTGCTCCAGATGGCCTACAGCGAGGCCAAACCAGAGCTGAGTATGGCAGCGGAAATCCTCCGATCTGAAGTAGGTCCTGTCCGTGACTCCAGTCGACGAAGCCTGCAGCCAGAGGGAGCTACCCCGCGTGGCCATGGCCCAACATTTGATCTCGGCCCGGCGGCAGCAGCCTATGCTAGGTCTATACAGAGTGGGTCCGTCACAATCACTGTGGCATATTGCTGTCGCCCTCACTGTTCACACCCATAGCTCCTGATATTCTGAGAAGAAGAGCGCACTCAGCCTCTGGTTAAACCTCAGCTCCACGTCCCAACGTAGGGCCTCCACAAATGGGAACTCATGGAACACCTACTGAACCAGCTACCGCTCTGCCTGCTCCCGTAGTGGGCAGAGGAAGTCGAGGCCCCGACCAGCAGGAAGGAAGGAGCCAAACTCGGGTGTGAAGGGATGTAGGAAGGATCCCGTCGCGCAAGCGTAGGCGAGGGCTGCCCAAATGCGACCGCGGAGGAGGTCAACCCATTCAAAGCTCAATAGCTGCTGCAGTTGCCAATGCACCAGCCACCGTTGCTCCCAATCCTCCATCCCTCCATTGTTGCCAAGAGTTGGGGTAAACAGAGAACTGATGTCCACGCCGCTGCATAGAAAGGGTCCACCAGCTGCAGCCACCACGGCTCCCAGAGGGACGCGCGCGGACAGAAGTCAGTGCCTGGGGTGATGCAAAGACAGAGGAGTGTCATTGCCGCCTGGACGTCTTCCATATGGCTCAGCTTCTAGAGTTCCTGGACCTGCTCCTGCAACCATCTCACTCCCCACTACACCTGAAACGCCTCTACTCCCACAGGGCACCCAAGCAGCTACACCCCCTGTAGTGTCCAAGGAAGGGCTGTGAGAAGCGGCAGCACCTTTGCCCACATCTGCTTCCACAGCAAACACTTCCTGCTCTACTCCCAAAATTTCTGCAGTGCCGCTGCCTCCACCACGGCCGCCATGCAGGCGGCGAGAGGCTGTGACAACCCGCAAAAGATTACGTCATCTAAGAAGCCCCCATGTCGTCCTGCTAGTTGCCATCCGCCTTCACCAGCATCCAAGATCCAGCCTTTAGGACAGGGCCTAAGACCAAGTCGAACAGAGCAAGGCCTAGGGGATCACCCTAGATCGCATCCCTCGAGCGCTCTGTAGGATGTTAAAGATGTTTATGCCGAAGAGAAGCTATGCAAGGTGAACATAGAATTGTTGTAGGTAAGGGATTCATGCTCCTAGACCCGAAGAGCGTACCATCGCAAAACTTGCGGCTCGCTCAACCTGGATGAACACATCAGCGATGTCGAGCCGCAGCATCTAGAAAGTCTGGTTGGTTGCTAGCACGGCCCGGACCGTGCTAGCAACCAAGGAGCGCTGCCATCTCTGAGATCCCCACACCACATTGGAGAGGCTGCAGGGCGGCCCCTAGTTTGGTTTTGGTGCAGAGTAGGAGATTCCCTGTCAGTCGAAGCCACACCTCTCCCAAGTATTGGGGCTGATGCCCTCTTGCTGTGTCTATCCTTTGAGGACGGAGATGAGGGTCCTCCGGCTTGGGCAATCGCAACCGGTTACGGTAGAGACACATCGAGGATGGAGCAGAGTACGGCGCAAATGCTGAGCAGGGCGGAGGGGAAGTCAATGACTACATCGCGGAGGAGGTCATTGGTGAGGCCGAGAGGCCCCAGGCTGGACCCCCGCAGCGCCTTGCGCAGAGTCTTCACCATCATCTGCTCCGTAATCCAGTCGGGCCCACCACCCGTGGGGCCCTCATGCTTCTGAACCCACTCTCGGATGGCGACCTGCCCAGGGGGATGACGATCTCAGAGGGCTGCCGTGGTCGCTGTTGTGCCTGCCGCAGGCCGGGTCGACCTCAAACAGCCGCATAGCCCAGGAATGCACCCCTGCGTGGACTGAAATTCCCGCCTTCCCAATATTTTACTACATCTGACGGTCTTACTTGCGTGCTGTCTTGACCTGCCTCCACAACTCCAATTTCTTTCGCTGCGCCAGTTTCGTTTGACATTCTTCAGGGATGGGCACACGTGTGCGCATCTGGATGGTAGCTGGCAGCCATTCCCTACTCCTTGGGCATGGCACAGTGCAGGTCTTCACTGGCTCATGGATACCTTCCAACCGCCTTTCTGGAGGAGTAGGTTGGCCTAAGGCTGTTCATTGCGACCTCGAGTCCGCTGCTTCAAGTGTTGGATACGGTGTTGGACGTGGTGTTGCATGTAGTGTTGGATGCAGTATTGGACATGGTGTTGGATGTAGTGTCAAATGGTGTTGGATGCGGTGTTGAATGCCGTTTTGTCTCCAGCCTTCAGCACACGACAGGATTTGCACCAGTACCGAGTATCGGCTACGCAGCCAAGCACAGCAAAAGTAGGTCGCAGCAGCTGCACATGCGGGCACACCAGCTTGCATCCGCACGTCCAGTTGGTAGATTCATAGACTATGGAACAGCTATGCAGCTCCGCTCGGGGCGGCAATGCTTCGGAACCCAAACTACTTCCACATATGGTATCCAGAAACTTACCCCCCACCCTCCCCTCCCCCTCATTCCTCTCATCCCACGGTATCCAGTTGCCCTCCTCCTCCTTGTGGTGGTGCTGTCACAGTCAGTCCCACCACCACAACCTATGAGAGCAGCATCATTGCGCACGGAGATGAGTGGGGTGTGTCATGGGGTGTCATGTGTGCAAGACAGTGACAAATCACATGTTCATGTCCCTCCGCATGGCTCTAGCTGTGACTACGACTGACGCCGTAGCTGTGGCTGTGGCTGCTACCGCGGTCATGACACCACGGCCAAGACAGTGGCGGTAGCGGTGGCGGGATGGTCCCACACTGTGATTGCTGTCATGATTGCAACAGTGATCGTGGCCGTGACAGAAGTTGTGACCATGATCTCCGCAGTAACCACACCCATCACTCCTACCAAGAGTAAAGCCATAGCTGTTCGCAAAGCTTGACCGTGGCAGTGGTCATGGGAGCAACCATGTCTGTGACCATGGCTGAGACCTAGATCATGAAGCTTGTGTGGGACGGTTTCCTTCTGGTGGACGCACCAGAATAGCTCCATGGGCCCGATTCTGATGCAGGCTTGCGTTCCGTCGGTAGGCCCAGCGGACAGAGAGAGGGTCCGACGAAGTCACAACACCCAGCTGACTCTACCTGATTCCCAACACCATCTCAGACTCCATCATCGCATGGCATGGCATGGGAATGGCCATGGCATGGCACTGCACTGCACGGCGCGGGGCGGCATGGCAAG
>SZWC01029274.1:7029-26447 GCA_023375785.1 Penium margaritaceum
CCCCCCCCCCTTTCCGCCGAGATGTCCCGGCGCGCGTATACATGTAGCCCGGTGACGATGATAATACCCGTCGATCAGAAGATCGACATCGCGGAGGTTGTCATAGTGTTCCTAGCTGTTGTGCGTGGCGTCGTAGCCATGCCACTTGACAAGATATTCCGTTGTTTTACCATGTCCGAGGATGTCCTCCATGATGAACTCTCTGTCCTTGGCCACTTGTACACGAAGACGAGGGGGCACATCCTTGTCGTGGAAGCTCTCGCCGAGGTCTCGATAGCGCTTGAGCTTGCTGATGTGGAACACCGGATGAAGTTGCACAGTGTCGGGGAGTTTGATCCTCAAGATGTCATCAAAGTACACTTACAAATAATTACAAATTACTCAAGTGTTGTAACAATCAAACACATGTATATAAAGCTAGAAATGTTAGGCAGCAGGTTGGGGCAGTAGCGGTGATGCACCGTGCGGGCTACCACACTCATTGCTTAGTCTGCTGCTCCCCTCAGTCTGTCGCTCTAGAGTCTAAGTCTAGATGCCTTGGGTTTGTTACTCAGAAACGCGCGCGCCACTGTTAGCGCCACAAAGCAGCTGAAGACTGAAAGTGACTGATTAGGAATGAAGAATGAGCAAGAATAGGAGACCCCTCTAAGTTCTAGCTCCCCCCCAGCTCTGTAGAGTTTGTTACTCAGCTAACCAGCCAATCAGAAAATGGTACCAAATGCTCCGGTGCCCATCGTTTCGCGAGATTTAGCAGCGCTGCCCATAGTCGAAATCGACATGACAGCGGTGCCCATGTTTTCGAATATCCGTCCGAAAACGGAATTCGACTTCGCTCTCGAGGCCGGCGACTGCCGACCTCGAGAGCGAAATCGGCGACTTCTGACACCGGCCGAGCCGATGTCAGAAGTCGGCGTGATGCGAGTTTTGGAGTTCGCAACTGCGAACTCCAAAACTCGCGACAGGGCAACACACATATCGCAAACCCCCCCCCCCCAATATCAGACAAACCCCCTAGTGACACTGGGGGGTTTGGGTTTTNCCCCCCCCAATATCCGACAAACCCCCTAGTGACACTGGGGGGTTTGGGTTTTTTTTTTTTTACTTGCCCGGGCATCTGCCGGGCCCCGCTACCGCGGGGCCCGGCAGATTCCCTTTCATTTATCACACGTGCGCCGCGTCTTGCAAACCCTCCCAAACCTAAGACAAACCCCCTAGGTTAAATGCAGGGTTTGGGTTTTATTTTTTTACTTGCCCGGGCATCTGCCGGGCCCCGCTACCGCGGGGCCCGGCAGATTCCCTTTCTTCTATCACACGTGCACCGCAACACGCAAACCCCCCCAAACCTACGGCAAATCCCCTCTTTTAAATAGGGGGTTTGGCAGTGTCATCGCAAGCTCGCAGGGAGGTTTCGCCGCGGAACCCCTCCTGCGAGCTCGCGATGGCGGGCGAAGTTCGGCTCCGCCGTCGAAGTCGAAATCCATGTCGAATCCGGTGAATAGATGAGAAATATGACAGTCGTGCCCATTTTCGCTCGAAGAAGGACAAACATGGGCATCGCTGTTATGTCGTTAAAAACCATGGGCATCGCTGCTAAATCTGGCGAAACGATGGGTATATAACTACTCCGTCCTCAGAAAATAGACCAAGACCTATTTTCTGGCAGGAAGGGTTTTCTCTGTGAGCCCTACCAGACGGCCGACAACCCAAAACCCGGGTGTCGTCCGATTTGCCTGAAATCTGGATCATACCATAACACCAACGCTCTGAAGGCAGTCGTGCGGTCAGAAAGAGTTAGAAAAATGGTAGCAAAGAGTTATGGTTGCCCGAACCCAGGCAGTGCCTATGATGGTCCAGGATGCCAAGCAGTGCCACGCAACATGAGATATGGACCCTAGGTAGAGCATGATGCTGCAGACGCAATGGTATAGTTAGATCCAGCGCTAGACACATGCAGACGACATCTGCGGTGGCAGTGACCGCCGACGGCCCGACAGCCTAGGAGGCCTACCGATGGAGTTGAGCACGTCGTCGGAGGGAGGAGGCTCTAGAGAACTGCGAGTAGGCCTCAGCGTGCGTCGGCTCCACCGGACGACACTCGAGCAGCGTCGAATCTCGTCGTCAGTCATATGCATGCCGATGTACACAGGCGAGGGGGACACAATAGAGGACAACGAGAGATGCGCAAAAAACCAACACTCCCCCATGACTCACAGGCGTAGTGTACATGGATGGGCAGAGACTCAGTCAATAGCCAGACTCCCCTAAAGCACGCAGAGACGCAGGCAAGGACAAAGAGGGCAACTGACGGAGGCACGCCGACCGAACTCATAGCCTTCTTCAACGAGTCATGCTTCCGTGCTTTGGTTAGGACGTCAGTCAGCTGTCGTGCTGTCTCAACCCACACAATGCTAATGCTACCGTCATGCAACAACAAATGCACATAGTGATGCTCAATGTTGATGTTCTTTGTGCTTGTGTGATGCAAGCCATCATTGTCGGCGATGGCCATGGCACTCTCAATGTCATAATGAAAGGTGATGGATGCGACGGACTGACACAACTCGGATAGCAGACGAAACAACCATACACTCTCACATGCGCCTGAGCCAATGGCCACGTACTCAGCTTCAGCAATCTTGCGTGCAATGCACCCCTGCTTGGCACTGCGCCAGGACACAGCTCTGCCGCCGATCAGAAAGATCCAGACTGTGCGACTCTTACAGTCTGGACTGCCGGCCTCGTCACTGTCGGTGTAGCCCACCGTGACAAAAGATGGCTGACGGCGGAACATGAGACCTCGCCGAGGAGTTGAGACGCCATAGCGCAGTACTTGGATCGTGGCCCCGAAGTGGAGGTGATGCACCTCCTGAGAAAACCGAGCCAGGAGGTTGACGGCGAACGTGATGTCTGGGCGTGTCGTCGTCACCAGGAACATTAGTGACCCGCTGACTCGCAGATACGTGGTCACGTCAAATGGCTCCCCCACAGCTGAGTCAAGACTCTTCAGCTTCACCTGGCTATCAGGTGACATGGGCGAACATCCGCTCGGCACGAGGGGAAGGTCCTCGACGAAGCGAGTGGACAGGGCTGCACATAGGCAGCCTGGTGGACATGCATGATGCCCTGGGAGCGATCATGCTCGAGCTCCATGCCCAGGAAGACTCGGGCAGGCCCGAGGTCCTTCATGTGGTAGGCGGTGTGCAGCAGGCCCTTGACACGTAGGATGGCAGCCACGTATGGCGCCGCAATTAGGAGATCATTGATGTAGACCAGAACAACGGTGAAGGTCTGGCCTCGTGGGCTGATGAACAGTGTGGGGTCAGCTATGGTGCACATGAGGCCGCCGCAGAGGAGCGTGCTGCTGATCTCGCGGTTCCAGCAGCGAGACGATTGCTTCAGACCATAGAGGGCCTTCGGAAGCTGCCAGACTCTCCCAGTGCTGTTGTCGAAGCCTGGGGGCTGCACCATGTAGAGCTCCTCACCTTCCAGCGAGCCATGGAGGAAAGCGTTGCTCATGTCCATCTCATGCAGCTCCCACGCATGCTAGGCAACCAGGCTGAAGAGCGCCCGGCTAGTGGAGAACCGGCCAACTGGGACAAAGATCTGGTCGTAATCAACACCGGGGACCTGAGCAAGTCCCTTGGCTGTGAGGCGGGTCTTGTACTTGTCTAAGGACCCGTCCGACTTCCATTTGCGCCGGAAAACCCACTTGGCACGGATAGCCTTCCGACCTGGAGGGAGGTCGACGAGGTCATACACGTCGTGCTTCCGGATAGCAGCGAGCTTGTTGACACAGGCAACATCCCACTATGTGGCCTCAGGAGAGGCTCAAGCCTCGCTTAGGGTGGCTGGGTCCTCCGTGCAGCTTTTGGAGCGGCCTGAGAGAGCGTGTGCATCTTGAGCTCCAGGTGGGGTGCGCATGAGTGTAGCCATGACGGCATGCCGATGCTTGTGATGGATCATGACGTAGTCGAGTGCGGAGTCCTGCTGAAGGTCTGTAATGATGGCCAAAGTGGTCAGGCTGAGGGTCTTGCTGCCCGGGTCCCCACTCACGACCGTAGGAGTGGAGGAGACACGTGGAGCGACAGGGGGCCGAGGCGCCATAGGACACGGTGGAACGGTTTGTGCGCTCACTCACAGCCTGGGTCGGAGGTTGCCGCCTGGGCCACGCGTGTAGCGTGATAGGCCAAGAGATGGCACCGAGTCCGACGGGCTAATAGAGCCGGACGGGGCTACTGGCACGGAGGGACCAGCGGACGCGACTGCGGCTTCCGGCCCGCAGGGGCTAGCTGGCTCGACTGGGGCTGCCACCCCGGAGGGGCCAGCGGGTGCAACTGGGGCTGCTGGTATGGAGGGACCAGCGGACGCGACTGGGGCTGCCGGCCTAGAGGGGCCAGCGGGCGCGACTGGGGCTACTGGCTCAAAGGGGCCAGCGGGCGCGACTAATGCTGCCGGCCTGGAGGGGCCAGCGGGCGTGACTGGGGCTGCTGGTATGGAGGGACTAGGGGTTGCGACTGGGGCTACCGGCCCAGAGGGGCCAGCGAGCATGACTAGGGCTGTTGGCCCGGAGGGGCCAGCGGGCGCGACTGGGGCTAATGGCCCAGACGGGCCAGCGGGCGCGACCGAGGCTGCTAGCCCCGAGGGACCAACGGGCGCGACTGGGGCTGTCGGCCCGGAGGGTCTTGGGGACGTGACTAGGGCTACTGGCTCAGAGAGACCAAGTGATGTGCCATCCAAAAGCGGCAGGATGGAGGACGAAATCACCACTCCTCCACGCGACGGGAGGGATACCGACGAGCCGGAGCAAACGCGATCGTGGGTAAACAGCTCCTCAAAGAAGAGGGCATTGCGGGACACGACGATGTAGTGCCGGGATGGATCCTAGAAGCGCCGGGCCTTAGACTGATGAGAGACACCGAGAAAGTTGCAAGGACTTACACGGGGGTCGAGCTTGCCAACCTGTTGGAGGGCGGGCAGCCACATTATGGCCACGCAGCCCAAGACGCGAGCCGGGCGGAGGTTAGCGCCCGGACCGCACCAGTGCTGGTACGGCGTGGACTGGCGAGGAAGGGGTCCATGGGGAATCCGGTTCTAGACCCACGTCATGTAGGCCATGGCTTCAAAGTAGAAGCCATCGGAGAGGCCTGACTCAACCCACATGGTGCGGACGGGGTCGGCCATGGTAACGTTCCACCGCTCGGAGACGCCGTTTTGGGTGGGCGTGTAGGGCGCTGACGTCTCGTGGTAGATACCGTGGGAGGCAAGAAAAATTGTATTGTCACCCATGTACACACCACCACGATAGGAGTGAAAGCAGAAAAGAGACCGACCACACTCGCGCTATGCAAGGACAAGCCAGTCTCGAATGACACGAGTGACATCTCTCTTCTGCCGAAGGCAGAAGACCCAGCGTCGACGAGAGTAGTCGTCAGTGACGGTGAGGACATACCGGCCATGCTCTCCGAAGGACTCGTTAGGGAGAGGACCCATGAAATCGGAATGGACCAGGTGTCAAGGGGCGGATGCACAGGAGGAGGACTGAGGGTATCTTGCCCTGAGCGCAATCAATGCACTCCGTGGGATACGGCCAAGGGCAAGTGTCCGGGTCAAGGCCCATGGCCGGTTGGATGCAAAGCATGCTATCTACGTCAGCAGAGTGGACGTGGCAAAGGCAGCGGTGCAAGAGGCGGGTGTGTTGCGGAGAGAGCATGATGGTGACAAGCATATGGCCTGTGGCAGCCGATGGGGAGGGGATGGAAGGAGAGGACAGACGAAGGACGTGCCACAAGTTGCCACGGCCGATGGCGTGCAGAACGACAATGCCGGACGGCTGCAACGACACAGCGCCAACACCACGCAAGTGCACAACGTCTATGCTCATGCGGTCAAGGACAGTAATAGACAGAAGGCTGAGGTCAAGACTTGGGACGAAGAGGACATCGATCACAAAAACATCACCGGCAGGGTCTCGGAAACAAACAACACCGACGCCGCGGATAGATAACACCTGTCCGACGCCCATCCAGACACAAGACACATCGCCGACAAGACCAAGCACACTAAAGGCCTCATGAGGGGCCGTCATGTGATGCATGGCCCAAAGTCGATGATCCAGGTCTCGGCGGGGTCATGGACCGGAGTCGCCAGATCGCATACGGTCACACGGGAGCAAGAAAGAGATGTAGACGCGGTGGAAGGAGGCGCAAACGGAGACTGCCAATCATCAAGCCGTGCGATGTCATCATGGAAGGGAGCAGAGGGAGCAGGACACGACCGCAGCTCAGTCTCAGTCATGCAGGGCAGACAAGCAGGAGGTGACGCAAGTCGCACTTCCCTCGGGGGGAGGGCGAGGCAGGCCGAGCTAGAGCGCAATGAATTGCTCCAACTGACGCTCACGGGTGGATGGCCTGGGAGTATAAACTGAGTGTGGAGTGACAGCGCCGGAGCCCGGATAGAATGAGAACTACATCGGTGAAGGGAATGGAGGCGGCAACGGCTGCGGATGATGCTGTTGCGGAGCTGGCGTCGGAGGGACCGGTGTGGCTGTCGCAGGAGTGGAGCTGCTGGACGGGGTCGAGGCGTCGGGACCGGCGACGGGTACAGCGGAAGAGGCAAAACGGCGCTCCCACTGGTGACGCATGGTGGCGATGATGCGTGCCTTGTCCATCGGTAGCGGGCACGTATACCACCCGTGTCTTGGCTGGCAACAGTTATGGCAGACTGAGCCACCACCGCTGGACCCAGTCGACTGCTGCTGCTGGTACTGCTGCCGATCGTTGCCCTTCTTGCCCCGACGCTTATTCTTCCACGGCAACGAGGAGCTGGTGGAGGTAGATGCTGCGAGGGAAGTGACGGCCATGGAAGCGACGGCAGGGGAGGCGAGGGCCTCTGTGCGCTAGAGGCGGGACTCCAGACGAGCTTCCTCAATCCTTAGAAAGAGCTCGTATGCCCAGGGATGAGGGTGCCCTGGGTCGCCATGGTGGAGAGGACATCCTAGGAGTAGCGGATGAAGACGTTCGCGTACACGTTGGTGGTACCGCGCTTGATGATGAGGACCACAACCAGAGGGGGTGGAGAAGATTTGCCTAGGTGACGGAGGATGTCCTTAGCTCGCTGCCAATATGCGATGACTGTCTCGGTCTCCCCCATGTGCAGGGAGCTGAACTCCCACAACAGACGGCTGGTCTTGACCTCACTCGATAGGCCATGGGGATGGGTGAGGACGTGCCATGCGGCTGTAGAGTCTGGGGTCCCACCAGCGATGAAGTCACCGAGGAAGGGCTCTAGGGCTAGGCGAGAAGCCAGAGGACTGACGAGGACAAGGGCGCGTACGACGCGACCATCGTCATATAGCTGGTCGGCCTGGGTGGAGTCGTACGGAAGGGTGTAGTATGTCCACAAGCCCTCACTCTACGCCCAGACTTGGAAACTGAGCTCCCAGCTCCGGAATTTCTCGCCGACCTGAAGCAGCGAGGGCGACGTCTCAAAGTCCTTTGGCCTGCGGCCGGCGCCCAGAGTGGGGCCGAGGACTGAGGTCACTGTCTGCCGCTTGCGCTGAGTCTGCAGCTACGTCAAGAAATGCGTGGTAGCGGACACAGTGGGGCTGGCGTGCCCATGAGGAATGAAAAGCACTGGGGCACTGGTGTGAGTCTGGGTGGCCAACGGCTGAAATGCTGCAAGCTGCTTCGTCAGGGCGGCAAGCTGTTGCTAAATGGCGGGCAGGGGGTGGGAGGCGCTAGCGACGAAGCCTGTGGACTGCTGCTACTACTGTTGCTTCTGCTACTGCTATTGCAACTGCTGCAGCTGCTACAAGAAAAGGGGGCTGGGGGTCCCCCCAACAGAGGAGGACCCCTCCCCACTGGGGCTGTAAGCCATGGTGGGTTTTATTGTCCCTTTGTTTTTTTTCTATTGTCTTGTGTGCTGCTGATGGCAGTAGTGACGTCTGCCTAGTTTGGCTGATGTCAGCAGCTGCTGCCACATTATCTACAGTGCTGCTATTATAGAGTTTCTCCCCCCTTCCCCTTTTTTTCCTTTGTGTCGATGACTTCAGTAGTGACGTTAGCAATGAAATCAGCGGAAGATTGCTGACGTCAGCAACGACCGTTGTTGGAGCCGCTCCGGCGCAAGTGCATCGGCTGCTGTTGTTGCTATTCCTGTTGCCGGTCTACTATTGCTGCAGCTACTGCGGCTGTTGTTGCTACTGTTGTGGTTGTTGGTGCAACTGCGGCTGTTGCGAGTGCTATAGATGTCATTGCTGTGGATGCTGTTGTAGCCGCAACTGCTGCTACTTTTGCTGTTGCTACTGTTGTAGCAACAACTTCTGCTCCTGCTGCTGCTGTTGTTGAGCTGCTGCATAGTGCTACGGCTGTTGTAATTGCTATAACGCTTATGGCGGCTCCTGCAGCCGCTGCAAGGTTGCTGGTGGGGTGGGGGATTTTTTTCTCCTTCCTTGTTTTTCCCTTTCCCGTTTTTTCGCAGTGAGCTTCGCTGCTCGCTGTCGACAGCGCACTGTGAGCAGCAAGCTTGCTGGTCGTTGCTGGTAGTCTAATGCTCGTTACGAGCAATGGGCTTGGTGCTTACAGCCTGTCGCTTGCGGAGAGCAGCGAGATGCAAGCAGCTGTAGGTGCTGCTGCAGCCGGCTGCTGCTGCTGCTCGCTGTTGTGGATGCTGTAGCTAGCTGCTACTACTGCTCGCTATATTTGCTGCTGCTGCTGCTGCTATTGCGAGCTTCTGCTGCTAGCCGCTGCTACTACTTGATGTTGCGAGCCACTGCTGCTGTGAGCTGTTGCGAGCTGTTGCTGTTGCCGGCTTCTGCTGCTCCGCACAGCTGCAGCTGGCTACTGCTGCCACTGCTTGCTGCAGCTGCTGCCAGCCGCAACTGCTATTACAAGGTGTTGCTGCTGCTCGCTGCTGCCAGTCACTGCACCTGGGTGATGCTGTCCCCTGCGTCGTTGCTCACAGGTGTCGGAGGCATTTTGTCGCTCACCTCCTCGCGTCACACGTGGGGGTCACTGGTGTCGGGAAAATCCAGCAGCATTTCTTGTGGCCCAGTGGCCGTGGGATAAAATCTGACGCCGCCACCAGGTGGGTCAATACTGTCGAAAAAAATCCGGCAGCATTTCCCTTGGACCGGTGCGTATGGGGGTCTGCAGGCGTTGTGTGGCACTTGTGTACCAGTCTTCTGCTGCTGCTTCTACGCTCTGGCTCTGATACCAAGCTAGAAATGCTAAGCAGCAGGTTGGTGGTAGCAGTAGCGTTGATGCAGCGTACGGGCTTCCACGCTCGTTGCTTAGTCTGTTGCTCCCCTTAGTTTGCCGCTCTAGAGTCTAAGTCTAGATGCTCTGGGTTTGTTAATTATAAACGCGCGCACCTGTGTTTAGGCCAGAAAGCAACTGAAGACTGAAAGTGACTGATTAGGAATGAAGAATGAGCAGCAATGGGAGACCCCTCCAAGTTCTAGCTCCCCCCCAGCTCTGTATAGCTTGTTACTCAGCTGACCAGCCAATCAGGAAATATTCCTAGACCTATTTTCTGGCAGGTAGGATTTTCTCTGTGAGCCATGCCAAATGGCCGACAGCCCAAAACCCGGGCGCCGTCCGATTTGCCTGAAAACTCGATCATACCATGATACCGACGGTGCAAACGCAGTCATGCGGTCAGAAACAGCTAGAAAAATAGCAACAAAGAGTTATGGCTGCCCGAACCCAGGCAGTGCCTACGATGGTCCATGATGCCAAACAGTGCCACACAACATGAGACATGGACCCTAGGCAGAGCATGACACTGCCGGCGCATTGGTACAGTTAGATCCAGTGCTCGACGCATGCAGATAGCATCTGCGGTGGCAGTGACCGCCGGCGGCCCGACCGCCGAGGAGGCCTGCCGATGGAGCTGAGCATGTCACAGGAGGGAGGCGGCTCCAGTGAACTGCGAGTAGTCCTCAACGTACGTGGAATCCACCGGACGACACTCCAGCAGCGTTGAATCTCGTTGTCAGTCATGTTGACCTCTCCCTGTATATATTCTTCCGTGGTTTTGTCGTGAGTGCGCATGGCATGCCGGTGCAGGGAGTGGAGGCGACACACCGTGACGGCACGCAATCCCCACGCTCCGCACACGGGGTCGTCTCCATCCTGCTTGCATGGCCCGTCGCCTCCATGCCAGAGCTTGCTAGAATCTCCTCCAAGTTATGCTCTCATGTTATCCTTCTTTGGAGTTCTTAACTGGAAGTAACATAGTTTAGGCTTTGTGTTGTCTCACCTATTCATGTCCCTGTTGTGGGCATGTGGGCAGGGAAACAATAGGTCACTTTTGAAGTGACGCAGGTTAGGTGAGGTTCGGCAGAGCGAGTCTTTCCGCGCTCGCTTTTAGGGTTTGGCCTGGTTGACTTGCCGGCGAGCTTCGCTCGCCGGCCGCTGGGTGGAGCGCGAGTAGCGAGCTTCCACCCGTAACAGCTCATAGAGTTGTGACTTACGAACTTTTGTAGGTTTCCAGCCATGGCTGTTCACAAACCAAAGGCTAGCATACTCTATACACCACCATTACTTGCGCCGTAAGTTATAATAGGTTTGCAGCAGTCCCTTGATGGTATCAGAGGAAGGTTCGACGTGATTCCGTAGCAGATCGGGCCGTCGCTGAGCAAAAACGGCGGCGGCCAAGGCGTGCGTGACGGTAGATCTGCGCGACTGCGGTGAAAGCAGGCCGCGCTAGGGTCTAGGCGCGTCAAACACGTTCCCCTTGGCCGTGCATTGAGGGTGGAGGGGGCGGAAGAGAGGGGAGCAGCTCGTGAAGAGGGGAAAAGGGCAAGAGAGAGCGTGCCCATGCGTTGTTCCTAGTCATCTAGGGTGACGGCGGGGTCTCCCGGCCTAGACAATCACTTTGCAGGTCTATAACGGTCCAACAAGCGTCTTGAGACCAAGAAAAGGCGTTTCCCATCAAGCTTCGGGCTCGCGGCAGAAAACTGGGCCCAAAGTGGGCCTGGCGAATTGCTGCCGAAATTTTCTTCGGTAGCAAAGCGAGGGTAGCAGAGCCTAGACTGCCTTCTTAGCTTCTCTTTGGCTTGCACGGCGCTATGAGCGCAGCCGCATCCGTGCCGGGAGGGACCGGCGCCAATGCTGATGTGGGTGCCGGCGCCGATGCCGGCACCGCCTCCACGGGGATGAGATGGGATCACCTGAGCAAGATTCTGTCCCACAAGGACCTGACGCCGCCACTTCTTGGCGCGCGTGACTTCCTGGCATGGAAGGAAGTATTCCTTTCATGGGCGGCGGAGCACGGGCTTGAAGACTACTACCCGGCTCCGCCGCTCAATGCCACAGACGCACGAGTGCTCATGCGAGCACTTAACGCTTTGGTCCGGACACTTCCAGAGGATGAGTAGTATTCGATTCGGCACTACTGCTTTGGAGGGAAAGGGGAGGATCCCGCCAACCCGCGCAGCGGAGAGCCCCGACCCCATGATGCGTGGCAGCACCTGACCACACGAAAGGAGGAGCAGGGAATGGCCCTAGTCATTGCTCTTCGTGAGAAACTGCGCAACCTTCGTCCTAAGCCCGGTGCACCGGTCGCGGAGTATTGGGACGCTGCCATGGATCTTCGTCAGCGCATCCTCTGTCTTGGTGCATCATGTACTATTCTAGAGTGGCTGGATCTGGTCCTCCTGCACCTTGGAGAGCCATACAAGGATTGTCGCCGTGGATTACTTCAGAAGCTGAAGGCCGCCGACATCGAGAGCACTGACTTGACCGAGGTGTTCGAAGAGTTGCGGAACTATGAAGACATCTTGAGAGGCGAGGCATGCAAAGATGAGGGCGCAACAGTGAGTGTGTTTGTGCATCAAGCAGGAGGCACTCCCCTTCCATCGTACCAGCATACTGGTGGGGGAGGTCGTGGAGGCCGTGGAGGCCGAGGCGCACAAGGTGGCGGGGGGCGAGGTCGCGGCCCAAGAGCAAGCAACCGGACCTGCAACTACCGTGGGAAGCTAGGTCATTACTGGCGGGTATGCCTGTCTCTCCAGCGCATTATGACACCATCCACACAACAGACACGCTCAGTAGCGGCACTTGCCACCAACGCCGCATTCACACCCCAGTCAGCATCTGCATCCTCCACCATGGACGGCTCTGGCTGTGCTAGGACCTCGTGGGCTGGCACCCTTTGGGGCGGCAACACTTGGTCCAACATAGTTGCAGCCTCCCATGTACTCACCAATGTCAGCTCCATCTACACCAGTGTACCAGGGACCCTTCTTTGTGCCCTCATACATGAGTGCGCCCGCTCCCGTTCCAGCATGGGCACAGAGGGTTTACATGGAGACGACTGAGCCACAGCAGCCACTCGCAATGCCACCAGGATCAGGGTGGAGTGCGCCTATGGAGCTGCAACCGCCTGAGCCGTCTGCCATCCCACAGCTGCCAGGTCAGAAGTTGGGGCACACACGTATCACCACATCGCATGCATTGCCCATGCATGAATGGCTGTTTGACACCGCTGCATCGCATCATATGTCCGTGCATCCCCAGCTGTTTGTCACATTGCATGCCACGCCTGATGTTGAGGGTGTTAAGACCGGGTCTGGGGAAGTACTATCAGTTGAGGGCGTGGGTACGGTTGCTCTCCAGGCACCGGGTGGGGTGTTGTGGCTGACTGGTGTGTTGTACGTGCCGCGACTGAAAGTCAACCTGCTGTCCGGGGGGCAAGTAGACCAACATGCGAATGTGTCAGCACTAACACAGAAACAACGCTCTATGCTCTTTGATGCGACTGGTGCTTTGCTGGCTGATGGGCCGTTGCACACTGACATGTTGTACAAATTGAAACTGTTCCCCTTTGTCCACTCACAAGTTGACCGACCCCAAGTGCATATTCTTACGGGTACTGACACTGCACACATTGATCTCATTCATCGTCGTCTTGCACACCTCAACACTGAGACCGTTGCTGATCTGCTGATGCACACTCCAGCACACGGTTTGCTCCCTGGTCACTGCCCTCACAGCCTCAAAGCAAATACGTGCCTTGAGTGTCACGAAGGAAAGGCACACAAACAGACATTTCCTAGATCAAGCAGTGAGACAACGAGGCCCTTGGCACTGGTACATGCAGATCTGACAGGACCGGTGCCAGTGCCATCAGTCTAGTACGCGTCACTGTACGTCTTGACCCTCACTGATGGTTATAGTCATTTTTGCTGGTTTTTTTTTGTTGAAAACCAAGGCAGATGCCCACCGTGCGATTGCTGAATGGATCCCACCGGCTGAGAGACAGACAGGTTGTTCAATGCTGAAGCAACAAACTGATAGAGGAGGAGAGTTCCTCGGTACACCGACAATGGAGCTGAAAACTAGAGGAATTGAACATCAGTGTACAGCTCCGTACACTCCACAGCAAAATGGAGTGGCAGAACGCTGGCACAGAACCCTTGGTGATGCACTGCGCACACTATTGACTGAATCTGGTCTGTCCTTTGGGTTCTGGGAGGAGGCTGTGAAATACATCACCTGGGTATGGAACCGCATTCCATAAGGTCCGCTGCCCAAGTCAGTCACACCCTGGGAGAGGTGGTTCAAAGAGAAATCTGACCTGAGGCCTGCCCGGGTGTGGGGCACAATGGCCTGTGTCTGGTTTGCACCACCACAACAAGAGCATAAACTGAGTCCACGTGGTTGCTGGTGTGTCTTTGTCGGGGTCTCTCACCCCTCAAAGGCTTGGCGGTTTTGGGACCCCACAAACCACTGTTTTGTCGAAAGTCAAGATGCCTCCTTCTTGGAGCACATGCCCTACAAGGTGTTTCGTACACTACAAAATGCCCCCTCCTTGTCCTTGCGAGAGCAATACCCAGAGTATGTGAGTGTGCCTCCCTTCATGCTCCTTCCATCACACGATGCGAGTCGGACGGCCCAACCAATGCAGGATAGTGAGATGGCTACCCCAGTCCCAAAAGACTTGTTATCGTCCACAGACCTGGCCAGTACAGAGTCTGGTGACACCCAGGCCCCTCCAGGTCTCGGGCCTCTGATCCCTCCTGCTGAGACAGAGAGTGCAAACACACCATCGCCCAAACCAGTGTGACGATCCCTACGTGCCCTGCCCAGAGTAGTTTACAAACAGTTTTATCACACTGTCAGCGCACAGGAAACGGATCACAGTGCAACTGAACCACTGACGCTCACTGAAGCAAGGGGGCGTCCAGATGCCTCTGAATGGGAAAAGGCGATGGTGGCTGAACTGAACACGCTCTTAGAACATGAGGTGTACGAGCTGGTGCCCTTACCACCCGGCCGCAAGGCCATTGATGTCAAATGGGTGTTCAAGATCAAGAGAAATCTCAAGGGTCTGATTGAGAAGTACAAAGCACGTCTTGTGGCCAAAGGTTTTCATCAAGTTCCAGGCCAGGACTTCACAGACACGAATGCGCTTGTAGGCAAGTACAGCACCAGCCGCACCCTGCTGGCAGTGGCAGCACGCGAGGACTGGGACATTCATCAGATGGATGTCAAAAATGCCTTCTTGAACGGACCACTGGAAGAGGAACTGTATGTCAAACAACCCGAGGGGTTTGAGGACGGAACAGACCGGCTGTGGCTCTTGCTGAAAGTCCTGTACGGCCTCAAGCAAGCACCTCGAAGTTGGAACAAAGAGATCGGCTGCACCTTGGAGAGCGGCGGATTCACACAAAGTATCTGTGATCCTACTTTGTTCATACGCTGGGACAATGGTCTACCAGTGGCTTTGCTGGTCTATGTTGATGATCTGCTGATTTTGTCTCCATCACTCACGCTCATCGAACAGGCCAAAGCACTGCTCACAGACCACTACAAAATGACGGACCGAGGTGAGGCACAAAACTTCCTAGGCATGACCATCACACGTGACCGCACAGCACGCACCTTGACCCTCCACCAAGGTCGCTTCATCGCTCATCTCACTGAACGCTTCCAACATGTACAGCATGTCCCTCAACAGCACATGCCCATGAGTCCCGATGTCTACGCACACCTCTTGGATGCACGGACGACAGACTACGGCCCTGACACAGATCCCACACTCTACAGACAGATTGCAGGCAGTCTTTCATATCTCGCCTCCACAACACGTCCAGACATTGCATGTGCAGTCAATGTCCTCGCTCAGTTCTTCCAGGAACCACGCATCACGCATCAGAAAGCATTTCCAAAGCTGTTTCGTTATGTCCTGGACACTTCTGCCCTTGGTCTGGTCTTTGCCCCTGTCGCAGGCCCCATCCTAGATGGGTACTGCGATAGTGACTAGGCTCGTGACCCTGCAGCTCGCAGTCGGGGTGGATATGTCTTTCGTGTGTGGGGGACTGCCGTGTCTTGGGGTAGCGCAAAACAATTATGTGTGGCACGCAGTGTGGCAGAAGCAGAGTACATGGCACTGAGTGAGGCAGCATGTGAGGGACTTTGGCTAGCACGCTTGCTTGAGGAATTAGGGATTCACACATCCGCTGCACCCGTGCATAGCAACAGCTCCGCAGCATGACACATTGCCGCAAATTATGGTGTGATGCATCCACGCACAAAGCATATCAATGTCGACCATCACTTTGTGCGAGAGGAAGTGGAGGCTGGGACAGTGGAAGTATGTGCCATCAGTGGAAGTATGTGCCATCAGCGAGTGCCGGTGTAGGGAGTAGAGGTGACGCACAGTGACGGCACGCTATCCCCACGCTCCGCACACGTGGTCGTCTCCATCCTGCTCGCATGGCCGCCTCCATGCCAGAGCTTGCTAGAATATCCTCCCAGTTATGCTCTCATGTTATCCTTCTCTGGAGTTCTTAAGTGGAAGTGACATAGTTTAGGCTTTGTGTTGGCTCACCTACTCATGACCCTGTTGTAGGCATGTGGGTAGGGAAACAATAGGTCACTTTCGAAGTGACACAGGTTAGGTGAGGTTCGGCAGAGCGAGTTTTTGCTCGCTCGCTTTTAGGGTTCCGTGGGATTTTTGCCGCGGCCTGGTTGACTCGCCGGCGAGCTTCGCTCGCCGGCCGCTGGGTGGAGCGCGAGTAGCGAGCTTCCACCCGTAACAGCTCATAGAGTTGTGACTTACGAACTTTTGTAGGTTTCCAGCCATGGCTGTTCACAAACCAAAGGCTAGCATGCTCTATAAACCACCATTGCTTGCGCCGTAAGTTGTAATAGGTTCGCAGCATTCTCCTGAAGTCATCTGTACGCCGATGTACACAAGCCGGGAGGACACAACAGAGCACAATGAGAGATGCGCACAAAACCAACATATATTTTTTGAGGTACAAATCAGACGCATTCGGGGACGTTGGGACAATTATCGAGCAACGCGTGTGGAGTCGCGGTGTGACTGGTCAGATTGAGAAACTCTGTCGAAGAATTGGCAGGCTTTGAAGATCGACGACAAGGATGCAAGATGCATGTTTACAAATGTTGAATAATCTCAATGCGTCGAGAAGTTGACCGGAAGATCGTTTCACTTTTGTCAATTTTTCTTGAAATTGGTTGAAGTTTTGAGAACGCACGAGGAGAAATTGCTGGAGGGCGACGGCAGGTGGCCAAATTGCCCTAAAATGTTGGAGCAAAAATCAGGGTCTCAATGCGCAATATGCTATTTTTGTAATGACATAATTGTCCACTCAGAGAGTTACGGGACTCGTGTACGTCTGGTACGTAACATCATCCCGGCTAGGACTAGGACCCGATGAACAGCTATGAGCCGAAAGACAGTGCTGAGTACATAGTTTACTGCTATTCAGCCTTGCACGACTACTCAACACCGAAGAACGCGCCAGCCATGGGGTCACCACTTGATCAACGGCCTCTGTAATTCTATGGAAGCCCATCTGTTGACCATAGCACACGTCGGCAAAGTCAGCGTGCAATCCTTGGTGGGAAAACACAATCGTTCACCACAGAGAATCATAGGTTCTTTCGCTCCTTTTCTTCCCTCGCAGTCTCTGGCTCGAAGTCAGCTTCATGAGCACCCTCTGGCATTCTCTCTATCTTGGAGGCAACGTCATATTTATTGATGCTATTGCCTCCACATTTGCTGCAAATGCACGTGCTACTTGTGCACTTGCCACCATTCATGTTGGTAGAGCTGTTGAGACGTACATTATCACCGTAGTTGATCAAAAGCCGCTTGTTGCAGCGGCAGTCAATGTAATGTTGCTGTTGTAGCAGAGGCCGGCCTCTCCACATGGCTTGAACGTGTCCCTGGCCTGTAGGCGGTTGGAGGGGAGGGGTTGAGGGTCAGTGACCCTCAATCGTCGCGGTTTTGGCCGAGTGGGCCAAGCGTCCCCTACCAATTCGTCATACTGGTCCTGATCAGAGCACCAGGGTTCAAGTCCATCTGTGGACGCCTAAGGCAGGTCGACTCCTATGTGAGAGGAGTGTAGCACGGGACGGCCTTTCTACATGGCTTGAACGGGTACCTAGCCCGTGGATGGCTGGACAGAATGGGTTCAGGGTCGGAGACCCTCGATCACCGTGGTCTTGGCCCAGTGGGCCAAGCTTCTTATACCAACTCTTTATAGCTGTTGCAACAGACGTAACCATGGTAGCGGCTATAGGATCAGCCACTGCTCTCTCCAGCGTAGTGGCCTCCATCCACACTTCTACGGCATTGGCCCCTTCTACTCCATCACTCATCATTTTGATCCACGTCATTGTATACATGTACTCAACTCACTCAACACTTGTCATCAAAGTACACTTATTGCTGAAAATAGATTATCCTATTATTCCAATCCATCGATTCGTCTTTTGTCTCACACCTCATCTCTGTGAACCACCAATGTTCCGCTAAGCATAACAGCATCCCACTGTCAACTTTAACACTCTGTCTATGCATGAAGATGCCTATGAGGCTTGCAGTATCAAACTGTTGTGTGGCCTAGGAAAGACAACGCCTGGGAAGCTTCTAGCAGTCCTCTCTATTGTCAACAACCTTGTCCCTTAGCTATGAGACATTTTCAGGGAGGTCAAGGCCTATGAGCTCAAGTGTCTCACCGGCAAGCCCGTTCTTGATGATGCTCCCCCAGGCTTTGGTTCCCTCTGGGAGTTCAGGAAACAATTCCTCATCGATTGGTATAGCAATTCACAGAACACGCACATTCGGTTAGTGATGGTTATTGGTGCTGCAATTGCGCTTCTATTTTCATCAGCCTCCTCCTATGCCTTATCTTCCTTCTCATCCTCCACATATGCTACCTCCCTAGTCACTCAAGGGGGTGGCTGAAGTCGAGGGAAAGGCAAAGGAAAATCTTCTTGTGGCGGGTTTGATGGTGGACAAGGTGACCACAGGGGAAAGAACCTAGCACCTCGACTTCCTCTGCCCGCTTTGGGGATAGGTCAAGCGTGAGATGCCTCTGCCAGTGTTCCGGACCTTTTTGTCTGTGGAAGGTGGGGGAGGCAGGGGCAGCTGCGCTACACCACTGCGACTGTGATAGCCCCGCCCCGTGCAGGCACAGCACGCGCTCCTATCGTTGGGCTCAGATCAGATGTTGGGCCATGGCCATGCGGGGCAGCTCCCTCTGGCTGCAGGCCACGCCGACCGGAGTCACCGACAGGACCTTCCTCTCGGCAGAAAACTTCCGCCTCTACACCCAACTCCAGTTAAGCCTTCCCTTGGGCCACTCGGAGCAGCTGAGACGAGACGGGTCAGAGCCGGCCGTGGTGACGCGGCGGGAAAGGGAGGGGGGGTGTGGCATGTCCACAACGCCATCCGCGTCGAGCTTGCCGACATCTGCAGGAAGCACCGCCTCACCATCCACGTCGAGCCCGCGCAGGCGTTGCCACTGCCCGGCAGCTGACGTTTTTTGCGCCTGGACCTTACCATGGTGGACCACGCGGTCGGGAAGACCTGGGTCCTGGACGTCACTACCGTGGATGCACAGGGACAGCAGGCCACCCGGCCGGGGGCCACCGTGCGGGTGGCTGAGTGGGACAAGGAGGCCTTGGCTGAGTGGGACAAGGAGGCCGCGCAGGGGGAATTTCTTCCGTCCGCTGGCGTAGGAGACCCATGGTGGTCTGGGAGACGAGTTTTGGGCCTTCCTCCACCGGCAGGCGCAGCTCTCTCTCGCTTGCGGGCCCTGCCACTGCTCCTCTGAGGTCTTTGAGCCCTGAGCCCAGCGCGCGGTGGCAGTCCTGGCCCAGCACGCCTCCCTCGCCAGGGTTCGCGCCAAGTGTGCAGCCATCCGCCACTTCATTGTCTCCCACTCCCGGTCCTGCGCCCCATACCCGCTGGAGGTCACGCCGGCTTCTCGGCGCAAACGTGTGCGCCAAGCTTTGATGCTGTCTGACTAATGTGGGGTTGAGCCTGCCCTTGTTGACTTCTAGCTTGCATGCCCACCGTACAGTACCAAGAGAGAGGGAGATAGAGAGAGAGAGAGAGAGAGAGAGAGAGAGAGAGAGAGAGAGAGAGAGAGA
>SZWC01029275.1:0-20238 GCA_023375785.1 Penium margaritaceum
TATAGATATAGATATAGATATAGATATAGATATAGATATAGATATAGATATAGATATAGATATAGATATAGATATAGATATAGATATAGATATAGATATAGATATAGATATATATATAGGTATAGATGGAGATGTAGATGTAGATGTAGATGTATATGTAGATGTTGATGTAGATATAGATATAGATATACATAGATAAACATATAGATATAGATACTGTAACGGGTCGAGTCTCCAGCTCCTGCTCTTAAGTCGTTGTCGGAGTTCGTAGAATGGCGTTCTTAGTCCGCGTCAGGAGTTTACCCCCATTGCAAGACTTATGGGCAATTGTCATCAACGACCCAAAGCAGGGAGACTCAAATATTTCAAGTCTCCGGAGGCCCATTTCCGTTTTTAACCAAATCCCTGGTTTTGGGACCCAAACCGGGGGTTTTTACCTCGAACTTGTGTGTTCGCACGAGTTGTTTTGTTTGTTTTATGTCAAAGTTTGTCGTAAACGAACTTCGATGTACACTTTGTCGTTCTGGCGTAAAATCGTCACGTGCGAGGCATGCTGGCAATTTTGTGCCTGTTTATTATGACCTCACCCTTGCTACCCCTATCCCTCATCCTCTCTTGCTCATTTGCAAAGAGGGCGAGGGTGGGTGAGGGCATGAGGCCACGAGGCCTCGCCCTCGAGGCCCTCGTGGCCTCTCAGCCGCCGATCGGGCTGAGGCCGCGATTGGCGGCTGGTGGCTGGTCGGCCGGTCACTTGGCCGGCCGCCGGCTGTCTAGCCGGCCGGCAGCGAGCTGGCCGACGGCCAGCGAAGTGCTGGCCGCCGGCCAGCCCTCGCTGACGCGAGGGGTGGTGCGCAACCACCCCTCGCTTCAGCGAGGTGGGAGGGCCGAACCGGCCCTCCTGCTACATTCCTCCCCACTTGTTATGAACCGTCCTGGTTCATGAACAACAAGTAGGATTGTCAGTCAGTGAGTCATCAACATTGTGAAAGAAAATTAATAATTTCAGTCACCAGCTAAACATGAACACGTGCATGGTACTTAGACCTAAGCTACATCTTGTAGGTCAGCACGGCTAGCGGCCTCCCCCCTTGAGGCTGGAGCGTTCGTGCGACAACCATGTTGGGCGTCCCCAACCTCCTATGTTTGCTGTCCATGAATGCTGCCCTGTGGGAATGTTGTTCACTTTTCCCGCATTCAGGTGGTACCTCCTTCCACTTGTCGATCTGTATGAGCTGCAAGCTCGCTCTAGTACTCGTTGACCACCCCTGTGGGCAACCGAGATTCGGGCTCCCATGAATTATGTTCAGGTCCACAACCGGCCCAATGAACGAGGTACTCCCTGACAATGCACGACTGAAGAGTACGCTCTCGGTGCTGGAGTAGGCGAAGGACCTCGTATTGGCCGTCGGCAGCCAGGACAACTGGCGGTGGCTGAACGGTTCCTTCTGCCGTGCACGGAGCCAGCAGGCTCACATGAAACACGTCATGTATCTTCATACTCGACGGAAGTAGCAATCGGTATGCCACTGGCCCGATGCGTGCCACAATGGGAAATGGCCCAATCTACTTTGGTAGAAGTTTTCTTGCCCATGGCGACTTCAACCGAAGGTTTTTAGTGCTGAGCAGCTCTTTGTCACCGATGTCAAACGACACCTCCCGGCGACCTTTGTCGGCATATGCCTTTTGTCGCTGCCGAGCTGCTTGAAGGTGACCCTTCGCCTCCTGTAACAAAGAGTCGATGCGCTCGGCAAAGGCTTGAGCAGAAGGGACCTGCCCTCCTGTACTCCCACTCTTCACCAATGAAGAGGGTACCACTGGATGCCGACCACTGTTCAACACGAACGATGTGAACTGTGTGGACTCGTTCACCGAGTTGTTCACCGTAAACTCTGCCGTTGCTAGGAATTAGTCCCAATCATGCATGGCAGGGTCCATGTACATGCAGAGCATCTGCTCCAGAGTGTGATTCATGCGCTCTGTTTGTCCGTCAGTTTGAGGGTAAAATGCCGTTGAAATTTTTGACTCACTGCCAAAGTACTCATGCATGTTTTGCTAGAACTTAGCAAAAGCAAATTTTTGATCTTGATCGGAGGTAATGCGCAACGGCACGCTGTGGTACTTTACGACACCCTCAAAGAAGAGACGAGCGGTCTCTTCTGCGTTCACGTCAGTGGTTGTAGGGATGAAGTGTGTCATCTTTGTCAAAAGATGCACAACCACTAGTATTGCATCATGGCCATAGGCCGTGTCCGGAAGACCACTAATGAAGTCCATGCTGACGCACTCCCATGGAGTCCTAGGAATGGGAAGCTGCTAGAGAATTCCAGCAGGCTTCTTGTTACTAGCCTTATTCTGAAGACATGGGTCGCATGTCATGCAATACTTACGAACATCAACACTCCACCCTGGCCACCAATAGTGGTCCGAGAGTACCTGTCCGGTCTTTCGGGGTCCCACATGACCTGCGACCGGCGGGTCGTGGAACTGGGAGATAACCTTTACTGGAAGATCTCCCGAGTTTGGCACAACAACTTGTTCTCCGTGCCAGAAGATTCCTGCGGCCTTCACCAAGCCGTACTTGTCCAGATTTCGAGAGTCTTGAAACCAAAAATCCACACAGTATCCCATCCGGATCCTGTTTACAAATCCGTTGTAATGGATAATCTCTCGTGGTGGTTGCCGCAGAGGTGCAGGGGGACCTGGTGGTTGTACGGTTGTTGTTGCAATGGCCATAAAACACCCACTAACCTCGGTGGTTGCTGTAATTTCCACAGGCTGTCGGCTCAGTGGATTGGCCACATTGATGCGCCCTGGCCGGTATTCCCATGTGAACGAGAATCGACTCAGGTATTCGCTCCAACGCGCCTGTCGTCTTGACAGGTTTGGTTGCGTTTGGAAAAACACCAATGGATTATGGTCGGTCACGACCGTCACACCCCCTTCAGCACCCTCCAGATAGCAACGCCACATCTTGAAAGCGTGTACTACCGCAACGAGCTCTTGATCCCCAGTCGTGTACCGCGTTTCCGCGGGGATGAGCTTTTGGCTCTCATACGCAACTGGGTGACCGTTCTGCATAAGGACGGCTCCAAGTCCTACTACCGACGCATCACATCGAACCTCCCACGGTTGCGATGGATCCGGAAGAGCTAGGATGGGCGCCGTGAATAGAAGCTCTTTGACTTTGAGAAAAGTGTTCTCGCAATCAGGTGTCCATTCCCAACGCACGTCTTTTCGCGTGAGCCTGGTTAGCGGTGCTACCAGGGTCGAATACCCTTGCATAAACTGTCAAAAGTAGTTTGCAAGGCCAAGGAAAGATCGAATCTGCCCAACATTTTCGGGGTGTGGCCAGTCCACAACGGCTTGGACTTTTTGTGGGTCAACACGGATGCCGTCCTTGCCGACGATGTGTCCGAGGTATTCGAGCTCATCTTGTGCAAACTTGCACTTGCTCACTTTCACATAGAACTTCTGTTCTCGAAGGATTGTGAGAACTTTGCGCAGATGTTCAATGTGCTCTTCCATGGATTTGGAGAAAACGAGGATGTCATCTAGGAAAAACAAGACAAACTGGCCCAGTTGCTTGGCAAACGTACGGTTCATTTCCCCTTGGAAGGTTGCCAGGGCATTTGTAAGCCCGAAGCATAACACTCGGAACTGATAGTGTCCCATGTTCGTTCGAAACGCGGTTTTGGGCACATCCTCTTCCGTGATGCGAATTTGATGGTACCCTTGAGACAAATCCACGGACAAAAATACTTTTACGCCTGGGAGTTGGTCAAAAAGGTCCTCAATCNGACTAAGGCGATACATGGGTCTGAACGGAGGATTCGCCTCCGGTTGCAGCGGAATCGTGTGGCCCATGTGTCTTTCTGGTGGAAGCCCAGCCGGTGGGTCTCGGAATACATCCGAGAACTCCGCCAATAGAGATCTGATCTCTTCAAGCGTATCTTCCGTCACGTCGTCCTCCACTTTCTGCAACTGAGCCAAGAAGTATCGACAACCTTGTCGAATACGTCTCTTGACCTGCATTGCAGACAAGCTCGCATGGACTTTGAGTCGGGTCAGTGATAATTCCGTACTCGGAATCAACGTAAAGCGGCGTTGTCCTTTTTGGAGGATCAAACGCTTCGATTCAAAGCACATTAGAGCCTTGTTGTCACGGAGCCAGGGATCGCCTAGCACCACGTCAAACGGGTCAAGAAGGTTGAGCACCTTCAACATGACACTCTGTGTGTACCCTTGAATGTAAATTTTTACTTTACAAGTACCGATCACGGGTACTGTACGGTTGTCACCGACAACAGCTGCACCATTCAATGGCTTGTACTTCAGGGCAACCTGACGGGCAAAGCCAAGGCTAACAAAAGATTCGTCCCCTCCAATGTCAGCAAGTACGTTCACGGGAGCACCAGCTAGGTGTCCTTTGAACTGCATGGTCATGTTGCCTCCACTCTTTCGAGTGAACAGACTCGACGATGGTAAGCCGAGCTTGTGATAAACACGGAATCTGTACGACAGGCGTCGCAACTCCCATGATTCACCCACTCGAGTCCACATCTTATGGGCACGTGTGAATTCAGCCAGCACCTTCCAGTCTTTGAATTTCACTGGGTCGAAATCGTCGACTAAAGGTACTGCGAATGTGATTGAACTCATCGCTTTGAGGGCGTTTGCTTCAATCACTGTGTAACACAACTCTTGCACAGTGGTTGGTGTCGCCACCACTAAGCAAATTCGGTCATGCATCTCGTCTGGTGATGCAAGATTTAGTACGCAATGTCGATCAGCAAGTGNTTGCATAAACTGTCAAAAGTAGTTTGCAAGGCCAAGGAAAGATCGAATCTGCCCAACATTTTCGGGGTGTGGCCAGTCCACAACGGCTTGGACTTTTTGTGGGTCAACACGGATGCCGTCCTTGCCGACGATGTGTCCGAGGTATTCGAGCTCATCTTGTGCAAACTTGCACTTGCTCACTTTCACATAGAACTTCTGTTCTCGAAGGATTGTGAGAACTTTGCGCAGATGTTCAATGTGCTCTTCCATGGATTTGGAGAAAACGAGGATGTCATCTAGGAAAAACAAGACAAACTGGCCCAGTTGCTTGGCAAACGTACGGTTCATTTCCCCTTGGAAGGTTGCCAGGGCATTTGTAAGCCCGAAGCATAACACTCGGAACTGATAGTGTCCCATGTTCGTTCGAAACGCGGTTTTGGGCACATCCTCTTCCGTGATGCGAATTTGATGGTACCCTTGAGACAAATCCACGGACAAAAATACTTTTACGCCTGGGAGTTGGTCAAAAAGGTCCTCAATCCGCGGTAAGGGGAATCGATTTTCACCGTCAGCTTGTTCAACGCCCGGTAATCCACGCACATGCGTAAACCACCGTCCGTTTTGTTCACAAAAAGGATCGGCGCACCGTACGGCAAGCTACTTGGCTCGATCCATTCTTTTGCAAGGTACTCTTTGATTTGGCGTTCGGCCTCTTGCCTTTCTGCTCGACTAAGGCGATACATGGGTCTGAACGGAGGATTCGCCTCCGGTTGCAGCGGAATCGTGTGGCCCATGTGTCTTTCTGGTGGAAGCCCAGCCGGTGGGTCTCGGAATACATCCGAGAACTCCGCCAATAGAGATCTGATCTCTTCAAGCGTATCTTCCGTCACGTCGTCCTCCACTTTCTGCAACTGAGCCAAGAAGTATCGACAACCTTGTCGAATACGTCTCTTGACCTGCATTGCAGACAAGCTCGCATGGACTTTGAGTCGGGTCAGTGATAATTCCGTACTCGGAATCAACGTAAAGCGGCGTTGTCCTTTTTGGAGGATCAAACGCTTCGATTCAAAGCACATTAGAGCCTTGTTGTCACGGAGCCAGGGATCGCCTAGCACCACGTCAAACGGGTCAAGAAGGTTGAGCACCTTCAACATGACACTCTGTGTGTACCCTTGAATGTAAATTTTTACTTTACAAGTACCGATCACGGGTACTGTACGGTTGTCACCGACAACAGCTGCACCATTCAATGGCTTGTACTTCAGGGCAACCTGACGGGCAAAGCCAAGGCTAACAAAAGATTCGTCCCCTCCAATGTCAGCAAGTACGTTCACGGGAGCACCAGCTAGGTGTCCTTTGAACTGCATGGTCATGTTGCCTCCACTCTTTCGAGTGAACAGACTCGACGNCCGATCACGGGTACTGTACGGTTGTCACCGACAACAGCTGCACCATTCAATGGCTTGTACTTCAGGGCAACCTGACGGGTAAAGCCAAGGCTAACAAAAGATTCGTCCCCTCCAATGTCAGCAAGTACGTTCACGGGAGCACCAGCTAGGTGTCCTTTGAACTGCATGGTCATGTTGCCTCCACTCTTTCGAGTGAACAGACTCGACGATGGTAAGCCGAGCTTGTGATAAACACGGAATCTGTACGACAGGCGTCGCAACTCCCATGATTCACCCACTCGAGTCCACATCTTATGGGCACGTGTGAATTCAGCCAGCACCTTCCAGTCTTTGAATTTCACTGGGTCGAAATCGTCGACTAAAGGTACTGCGAATGTGATTGAACTCATCGCTTTGAGGGCGTTTGCTTCAATCACTGTGTAACACAACTCTTGCACAGTGGTTGGTGTCGCCACCACTAAGCAAATTCGGTCATGCATCTCGTCTGGTGATGCAAGATTTAGTACGCAATGTCGATCAGCAAGTGCAGAATGAGGTTCAATGAGAGGGGAGAAAACAACAGAGAAATTTGAACTCGTCAAAAACTCAAATTGTTTAACATCCTCGTCTGAAAACATGAACTCACACTCGTGTACTGAGTGGTCTTCACTGACGTCACTCAGGGGTGGGGAAAACCCGCCCCATGGCCCTGTCCGTTACCACGGCCGGGCCCATTGCCGCGACCGCGACCCTGTCCACGGCCTTGTCCGCGGCCTCCTCTGGCACCATCCCCACGAGGTGCTGCTGCTGCAGCTAGCGCCGCGGCCTCTTGACCACCACCAGCAGCCTCAGGGCACTGAGCCCTAAAGTGGACCAGCTGCATGCAGTTGTGGCAGAGCCCTTCGTGGAAGGCTGCGTTACGACGCTCACGCGCCGCCTGTAGCTCGTCATTCTCGCGGCTGCGCTTGTTGTTGGGACCCTTGTGTCCACTAGCCTTCTTGGCTAGAGGGTTTATAGGCTGCTTGCCCTTAGCCCCGCCTCGCTGTCCGGCTGACCCACTAGCCCTTGCAGCGTCCATGCGCATGTCGCGCCCCTGATGTGCACGGGCGTTCGGCCGTGCATCAGAGTAGTGTTTCGGGTTCACCGAATACACTTCGCTCATGTAGTCGCGCAACGCCCTCCAGATTGTCCAAGCTTGGCCAGTGGCTGTCGTGGTGGTCTTGTCCTTCAGCTTCTCACTGGTGAGACCATCACGCAAGTACTCCAGCAGCATGCACTTTGGGTACTTTAACGTCTGAGTTCCATCGCCCTCGATGAAGCTTTTGGCTTCCTCCACGAGTGCGGTGAACTCGCTCAAGTAGGATTCGAGCGAGCTACCCAGCTGCCTGAAGTCCTTGATCTTGTGGAAGGCACGCTGCGCCTCCTCACGTTGGGTGCACTTCTTGCGCATGATCGCGCAGAAAGTCTCCCACGGCATGGGCTGCCACTCGAGGTGCGGCTGCTGTGCAGTCCACTCCTTGACCACGTACTTGAAGAGTTTGTCTTCAAGCCGCGTCGTGGCAAGGTTGCCCCACTGGCTGAGTGGAGCCTTGTGGACACGTAGAACTTGCTCCATGCGGTTCAGCCAGTCGGTCAACTTCACGCCCTTCCGGAAGATCTCCACACTGTGGAGGAAGGACGTGTTCATGACCGACCCCGAAGTCGTCGAGGTAGGCAAGTTGTCGCTGCCACCGGTAGTTGCATCCACAGTTGCGGCACGCTGCGCTCGCTGTTGCATCCGCACCTGGGTCACGCTCTGCAACGCCTTGTCAAGGTCGTTGCATCGGCGGCTTGCCTCATAAGTGGCCAGGCGCTGCAGCTGGTGATCACGGTCAAGGTCCGTGATGCTCTGCCCGACGTGGGCCAGCAGGTTGGCGAACGCGAACATGAGCTCTGATGTCGTCAAAGCATCAGCGATAGCCTCCAGGGTCTCGCGTTGTCCGTGCACCCTTACCCATTGCAAGAGGGTACGGTTTACGTACACGCCTCCAAGGAGTCCCACCTTTTCGAGGAGACTGTCGTCGGTGACAACGCTCGAGTGGGCGCTGCCTTGCCCCATTGCGGCCGCATTGTAGGAAGGAGGGTCCGACCCCATTCCTCCGAGTGGTACCGTATCTCCACCACCGATGGTGATCTTGAGTCGGCTTGCGGCCTCGGCAGCAAACTCCACAAGCCTACGACAGTCATCGCGAATTGCCTTCGCGGCGACGTCGTCCGACTCGTTCTCGCGGGAACTTCGCGTGTGGCTCCTTTCAACGCTCTTGTTGCTCTCGGCAGTCTCACTGCCGTTGACAGCTTCAGGCGATGCGGCGGACGTCTTGCCCTTCTCAAGCAATTGGCTCGAGTTCGTCGCACGACGATGGCGATGGTCGCGATCCTTGTCACTTTCGCCATCGTCAACGTCGTGCTCTTTGTCGGGGTATCCCCCCGGGAGATCCTCCTCCATGGCATCGTCTATTGCGTGGGGGTCGCCCACGTGCGCGTCGACGTGCTCGTCAAGCACCCTTTTTGCCTCTGCACGCTGCTCGGTATCACCGAGATAGGCGTCGGTTGCCTTCGGCGGTAGGGTTGCCCTTGGCGGTACTGTTGCCTTTGGTTTTGCAACCGTGCTCGCTGCAGCGGCTCCCAAAACTTGGAGTCCGCCGAGAGCTCATGGTGAGGCTGTCACCACCTTGCCCTTGTTGGTCCTAGACGGTCCAGCACTTGCCATCTCGTCGCTCGGGCAACTAGCACGTGAAGGTTGTTGTGAGGATCACCCCACAACGAGGAGGAATCGCCTCCTAAGACGTTGCTCTCACGATCGGTGAGGCAATTTCAATTTATATTTCTATTTTCCTAGGCCGCCACATCGGCAGAAGAGCGTGGGTTTAGAAACTAGTCCTCCTAGGCCGTGACTCACGGCACTTGGTAGCAACTAGGATCTAGGAAAACAGAAAATCAAAATACAAGGAAGTAACAAGAAGTGTGAGTACCGCTCACAAAACTAAGACAAGGAGCAAGAAGAGAAGCAAGTGCAAGGTCTAGAACAAAAGACTACTTTTCTTCTTGTCTTCTTGTCTTCTTGTCTTCCTTGGCCTCCTCTTGAGTCTTCTTTGCGCGTCTTGCGCCCCTTGGCGGCGTCCTCGTTGAGCCGGCGTCGTTGGAGGAGCTGCCAAAAATCCCCAAGGTGGCACCCTCCTTCTTTTTAGGGAGCTCTCAGGTCGTGAGAGTCCCTAAGCTTGGGGAGGGACGCTGTCCCAGTTTTTTGGACGAAGGAGGTTTGAAGGAGCCTTGAAAATGAGGAGGATTTTGTGGTTCTAGAGGTGGGAACTCCCCAACCCGCCCCACAAAAATCCTCCTACTTCCCTGGAAGTGTGGAGAGGTGATGCCCCCAATTTTGCCGCGCACGATGTTACTCCCGCTCTCCCTAACTCCGCGTTTGGTCTGCTCCGCGATCTTGCCGTTCCGCGGTTCTGGGCAGCACCCGCTAGCCACTCCCCCCGCTACCTCTCCTGATCTTCCGCGGATGCTTCACACCTTCGGGGTCCCGCTCGTGGGTAGTGCTCCGCGGCTCCCTCCTTGCCGGCACGAGAGTCCGCCACCTCGTGGCCTCTGACTCCTTTGCCCGCGGAACCCTGTTCTGCGGTCGTGTGCAAGGCCGCGGAGTCGCCAACAGCACCCTTCACCCAACTTGTGTTCCCTGGTGATGACAGCACTCAGCGGAATCTTTTGGTGTTCTCAGGAGTGGGGTATATTGAGCAGCATGCTCCGCACACACCCGGAAGATAAGTACTCGTTCTCCGTGGAACAACTCCGCGGAGAGCACTGTTGCAACTCCTTCAACCACTGCGGATCTGAGAGAGTGAAGCGTGAGTATGAACCACACTAAAACTTGCGCGGATTAATGAGACAGAAGGAGACAATTAGGTTTCTGACAGATCAGGACTCTTGAGCTCACAAGTGGGAAGTATGCTGGTATTAACTCAAATTGCACAAGATCAGACAGAGGGTAAGCATTTCTGGTCATCGGTTACAGATCTCTTAGTCCCTCCGCTACACCACTACTTTATATCCACCAAAACTAGTCCTCTCAGATACCTTCTATCACCCTTTCCCTTATCTTGGACTCCACGCGGCGCACTACACGCACCGCGGGTCTCGTCCTTGACACACACACACACACACTTTTCACTACTATATTCCCTGTTCTATTACTACATCTTCCTCTAATTAGCGGCTTGGATGCTCGCAGTCTTGTGTTCTTCCTTGAATCTTCGTCTTCGTGCGGTGCGTCCTCCTGGTTTCCTCCTTGATTACCGCTGCCCTTCTTGAGCCCTCATTGGTCGAGCTCCTGCCTGACCTCTGGTCCTGACGTCGTGTGTTTCTGTACGTCCGGCGCTCCATCTTCTCCGCGGCTCGACTCATGTTCCCTTCTAACCGCGGATTCTCACCCTGCTGTCCCGCCCGTCTTGGCTTCTCCGCAGCCATTCCTTCCAACAGCCGTTGATAGATCATCGTCCATTCCCGCTTCTTGGCGGCAGCTCTCCCGCCTCTTTCCTTCACCACTGCTGGATTCCGCGCCACCCCACGCTCTACCGCAATCTCATTGCGGGAGCCAGCATGCCTTGTGCGTTCTCCGGTACTCCGCGGTCTCCCCTTTATCCTTCTCCGCGGACCTCTGGCCACGGAAGCCTCGTTCCGCGGATCTGTGGGAACCAGCGATATCCCCTCCGCGGATCCATCTTCTCCTCAGCGGAGATGCGGTGGATCCCCGCCTGACACTGATGCCCCCAACTCCCCTTTTCCAAGACTCTGTCCCAGAGTCTCCTTAGCGCAACAGGCATGTGAACTTTCCTTGGGAGCCTGGCCGCTGCCGTTGTTGGCAAGGGCGGCAGTAGGTCTCCACTTCTCCGCCCTCACGCTGATACCTCGCGGAGCGTTCCTGGTGCACATATAGCTGGTAGCCCTCACACCTGGCTCCTGCAGTGATGTCTTCCGCGCCCAGTCTCCTTTTGCAGGTAGAGCAGTGCGGGATTCGTTCATATGTGCTGTAGCTGGTGCAACGGTATACTGTCAGCCCCTCCTCATTCCTGCCCACCTCTGTAGCACACTGTGCGTGGGCCCATCCTCCGCAGTGCTCACAGTGGCATGCTGTCCCGGTGACAATCCCCATACATCCATCTCCGCAGCACTGCAATCCGGAGTTCTCCGCACCCCAGTTCGCTTTTCTCGGCTGAGCCAAGCACTGGTGGCATGTCCACACTCCTTCCTTGCCCCTCTTGCCGCACCGCAGATGGCACATCTTTAAGCACATGCCACATCCCTTGCCGAACTCCGCCATCCCCTCGTGGCAGGCTGCGCAAGCAGGTTCTTGGGTCTCCGCGATATTGGCCCTTCCAGGCAGAGCTGCCCGCAGAGTGCTACCCGTCCCTCCGCCTGCCACTGCCTCATTGTGGCCCCGGAAACGGAGCGCGGACCTTTCCTTCGCTCTGGGGGCCCTTCTTCCTCTTTCTCCTCTTCTTCCTCCTCCTCCTCTTCTGGGTCCCACCTTCCGCGGGGTGGTGCTCCCCCAGCGCCGGGTCCCGCTCCCTCTTCCTCGTCCCTTTTCTTCGCGGCCTCCTGTTCAGCAGCCTCCTTCAGGCATCGCAGGCAGGTCCGATTTCGTCCGATGCAGGTCTTGGAGGCTCCGCCGGCGTACTGATGCGCTGGATTCCCGCATACCCGGCACACCACCTTTAGGAGTGGTTCAGCAGGGAGGTTTTCTCCGCACCACACACATGGGCCAGTGTAGTCAGCCAGGGCCTTAGGGCTCATTGGCACCCTCGTCTGCGGTGGTACTTTATGGGATAGCTGCTGGGATACTCCCGCTGGGGTCCGCTCGGGCTGTGGTTTGGATCTGCCTTCAGATTCCTCCCATCCCTGGTCCCGCGGCTTTCCCTGCTCTTGCCATCTCTCCTCCTGCTGCTCCTGCTGTTGCTCACGCTTCCGCGGCTCGCGTTGTTGTTGCTTCTGTACCTCCTCCGCGGCAAGTTCGCGGACATCGAATTCCTCCTCCTCAATCTCCTCTGGTTCCTGGCTCCATTCCTGCTCTTGCTGCAACACCTGTCTCTCACAGACATCCAGCACCTCCTCCGCTCTCCAACCTCGTGAACCTTTCCGCTGCCCCAGGGGCGACAAGCGACCTCCCGTCCTAGGGATGTGCGTTTGCCATGCGAGTGGGAGCAGCACAAACTTCGTGGCCGGATAACTGCGGTCGCTGAATCCTTCCGGTCCTTCCAGCCATACCTGCCCTGCTTCTACGCTAGCCACGCGGTACACCTCCCGCGGTTCCCCTGCCTCTCGCCCCACACTGGGAAAGGGGCGGAGATATACCAAGTGGCCCTCCTTGATGGGCCCATGGTTCAGCCGTCGGTTTGCCGCATCACATCCACGCCAGGCTAAAACAGAGCCCCTCAGCCGCGCCTCTGCCCGCATGGCCTTGGTCCTCTCACAACGTTCGCGGAACCATTCCGCGACTTCCTTGTCATTTTCCTCCTCCGAGAGCTTCTCTCGCTCCTCCGGCGCAAGTGGTAGCCTTAGCGGTTTCTAGGGCATGCCCATTGCCGCACGCGGTGGTTGTCCGAAGAGTAGCATGTGGGGTGAGAAGGAGGTTGCTCGGCTGGGTGTCCTGTTGATTAAGTGAGCCGTTTTCCTCAGCTTCTCAGTCCAGCTCCTGCCCTCTGCGGTTGCCACTGCCCTCTCTAGTATGTCATGCACCCACTCCACTTGCCCTTGTGACTCTGGCTAGTACCACCCGGAGTGCACATGGCGGACCCCCCACTCCTCCAGTTCCTCTCTGAAGGCCCCCATGAATTCCGTGCCATTGTCGCTGTGCACCACGCTGCAGCCACCAAAGCGATAAAAGATTTCCTCGCGGATGAACCTTGCCGTGGTGGCTGAACTCTTGTTTGGCACAGCGCGGACCCAGAGGTACTTTGTGAAGTGGTCCACCGCTGCAATCCAGTATCAGTTCCCTTGGTCGCGGTGTGCGCGGGGGCCGTGGAAGTCGATGATAATCTTTTCCAGCGGTTCACCGATAGGGGAGGGTTGGAACAGCGGCTGGTCCCGCGGTGTGGTTTTCCGCGCTCGTTCGCAGGGGGCGCAGTGCTGTACCACGTCTTTGATGATAGCCGCCAGGTTCGGTACGTGGATGATGGGCGTCAGGCGATCCTTCAGTGCCTGCACACCAGTGTGGTGGTGGCGGTGGTAAGCCTCCACAACTGCCTTTTGCAACGTTGGTGGGGGCACCCACAAGACACGCGGAGTTGTTCTCCAGAGACGACCGTCTTCCCACGCATACTGCTCACACAGACGGGCTAGGTCATCCTTNAGTGCCTGCACACCAGTGTGGTGATGGCGGTGGTAGGCCTCCACAACTGCCCTCTGCAACGTGGGTGGGGGCACCCACAAGACACGCGGAGTTATTCTCCATAGACGACCGTCCTCCCATGCATACTGCTCACACAGACGGGCTAGGTTGTCCTTTTTCCTCCGATCGAATTCCACGCCCAGCCGTGTTTCCAGATCCGCGTACACCTTCTGCGCCTCCGCCTTCTGCTGTTCCTTGCTGCTGGCGTGGAGAAGGATGTGGGCGGTCTGCCAGATCCGCCAGTCCTGCGTTTCCATGGGCCCCTTCCTCCCCGCTTTCTCTGCTACTGCTTCCCCCGGCTTCCGCTTTGTTTATGGTATTCTTGCCGGCAATCCGCGCGCTCGCCTCCCATCTTGCTCCGCTTTCATCACCTCGAACTTCTTGCGGTTCTCTTCATCATAGACCGGTGGCTCTCTGTCCCAAGGATCAGGTGCAGGGAAGAGCCAAAGGATTCCGACCGCTCGAAGCTCTCCTTCGTCCCACTGCTCTTGCAGCCTGCTCTCAGCGGGGCCGCTCGGGCGTCTGCCGCGTCCACCAGCGCGGTGCAGCTCAATCACCTCCTCCTTCCTGTGTGGAGCCGCTCTTGGAGCCCGCAGTAATCCCTGGCTGCGTGTGAGGGGCTGTTCCTCTTCCGAGTCTCCCGGTGACTCACTGATTTTGGAAACCACCATCACTGCCTCTTTCTCCGCGCGTCCCCTCCTTTCCGGCCCCTTGCGTGCAACTGTTGTCGCGACCTCTCCCAAGACAGGCTGCAGTGGAGCCGGCACCATCTCCGCTGGCATGTGGACTTTGCGGAGTACTGCCATCAGAAGTTCTGCTGCCTGCGCGGCCTCCCGCTGGGCCTGCGACAACTGTTCTGGAGTTACACCGGGGCTGGGGCCTTTGTGTACCCGAGGTTGTTTCTCTTTCCGTGGCTCCGCGACCGCTTCCTCTTCCGCCTTCCTCTTTCCTTTCGGAGCAGGAGTTGCTTCCTCCGGGAAAGTCTGCGCTGGCTCCTCAGTCCGTCTGGTGTCTGCCGGTGCTGTTGTTCTGGTCTGGCTCAGCGTCGCTGCTGCTTTCCGCACTACTGCCGCCGCTCGGGCCTGAAGTTGTGCCTTCCGCTGGAGGGAGCCAGCGGATGGCTCCGGGCGGTAGCGCTTGATGCCAGCCTTGTACCTCTTCCACATCTTCTCTTCTGCTGCTCCTGCGTGCCTTGCTGCGGCCCTATCTATTGTTGCTTCCCTTGCTGCCTCTGTCGCTGTGCTACCTGCCCCTACTCTGGCCGCCTCCGCGGTTGCCGGTGTTTCTATTGCTACCTGTGCCTCAGTGGCTGCTGCTCCTGCTACCTTGTCTGTTGCTGCCGTTGCCTCCGCTGCCGCTTCTGCTGTTGCTGCTGCCTCTGCCTTCGCTTTTGCCGCTTCTGCTGCTGCTGCTGCTGCCTCTGCCCCCGTCGCTCCTGCTGCTGCTACTGCTGCCTCTGCCTCCGCCGCTCCTGCTGCTGCTACTGCTTCCCCCATGATTTCCCTTATGAGTTCTTCTGCAGCTTCCTTGTCTGTCTTAGCCGCTGCCTCCCGTTCCTTAGCCAATCGGGCCTCCTTCTCCGCGGCCTCTGCGGCCACCCGTTCTGTCTCGGCTGTCTCTTCCTCCCATTCCTTCCGCAGGCGTTCCTAAATCTGCTGCAACTGAGGGGAGGGCTGGGTGTATTTGCGAGCCTCCTCCACCTCCGCATCCCTCCTGCTCTTGTCCTCTCGGCATACTTCCGCTGCCTCCTTGGCCCAGTGTCGCACCTCTTCTTGCTTGAGATTCAGTCCCTTTCCTCGAACCACGGTCCAGTGTGCCTCCGCAACCGCTGCCGCTACCCTGGTGCGTATCACATTCTGGAGCGTCAGCGTCCAGCATTTTTCCATGGCTTCCATCCAGCATCCCTCAGGNTGCATCTGCTGCAACTGAGGGGAGGGCTGGGTGTATTCGCGAGCCTCCTCCACCTCCGCATCCCTCCTGCTCTTGTCCTCTCGGCATACTTCCGCTGCCTCCTTGGCCCAGTGTCGCACCTCTTCTTGCTTGAGATTCAGTCCCTTTCCTCGAACCACGGTCCAGTGTGCCTCCGCAACCGCTGCCGCTACCCTGGTGCGTATCACATTCTGGAGCGTCAGCGTCCAGCATTTTTCCATGGCTTCCATCCAACATCCCTCAGGTACCTGGGTATCAGCAAGCCGCGATCTTTCTTCTTGTGGGTACTGAACGCTCCATCTGGCATAGACGAGGTTGAGCAAATATCCCCACCTCCATTCGTCTGCCGCGGATCTTCGCTGCGGTGCCTCTGCCGATCCGGGTGCCTGGTCATTCACATGGTACAGGATGAGGGCTCTGGCCCTCTCCTGGAGCAGGTGCACATACCGTCTCTCTGGACTGCTCCGCTGGTCCTTCCGCACCCTGTTCCACCACACTCGAGCGGCTTCCAGTGACGGGTCCACCCGCTCGGTGTCCAGTAGTTCCGCGACGCCACTCATGTCACTGGCCACCCCTGGTTTGATGCTCAAGCTATCCCGCAGTGCCAAAACAAGGCGCTCTGCGCCTGCTGTCTCCAGCAGGAGCACCTGCCTCTCGTGCACTTCGAGGGCCAGCACCCCCGTGGCTGCTCCCTTTAGTACCACCTGCCACATCTTGCCGAAGAGTGAATCCTCGAATTCCGCGCGGATCACTTCCGGAATCTCTGTCAGCAGCTGGAGCATGACGCTGCTTACTACTTCAAGCAGCAGGGCTTCCTTGGGCTGCTCCCCGCTGTCCCCCGACCTTTCCTCGAGGTACGTTCTTGCCCCTTCCATCACCGTTCCTGTGCCCAGCAGGGGACGTGCGGGTTGCCGAGTTGGACTACCGCGCGAGGTCGGCGGCGAGTGAGAGAGCGCCGTCGGGGCCGGGGAGAGGACTGGGGTAACCAAGGTTCGAGCTTCATCTCGCGGGCTTGGTGTTGGGGTGGCAGTTGTTCTTGCCGCTGCCTGCGTGGCTCCTACCGCTGGCTCCATGCGCCTGAAGGTCCGCGTCGGTGTGCTTGTGGCCGGGCCTTGTCGCGACGGGCCTGGTGATTTGGCCACAGGTGGCGTGACCTGCGTTGGTGTTCGTTCCGCGGGACTGGACCGCGGTGGGATTGTCGCTGCTGGTCTTGTGGTTGGTGTCAGGGTCATCCCTGTGGCCGGGCTGGGCCGCGGTGAGGCCGCAGCCGCTGCTGGGGTGGCCGTCACCGGTGTTGGCGGAGTTCTCGTCACCGAGCCAGGTCGAGACACGCCTGTTGCAGCCGTAGGTGGTGCTGGTGTCCTTGTAGGTGCTGTCCTTATCGTGGGGCCCTGCCGCGGTAGAGCCGCTGTTCCCGTTGGTGGTGTTGGTATTCGTGCTGGGCGGTGCCCCGCGCCCGTGTTAAGAGCAGGGCGGCGTAGCTGCCGCCGGGAGGATCCACCCCCCCGCGACGAAGGCGCGGACCCCATGCCTTGATTGCGTGCCATGTGGGATGTTCCGCAGGCGAGAGCCCAGCTGCGCGTTATCCGCCGAGTGTGTCGGGCGCCGGTGAGAGCTGGGTCAAAAGTGGAGAGGACCGTGCTCGGAGATGGTCGATGCGAGGTAAAGAGCGGGGTGAATGATTGAATGCCGGAGCTGGAAATGAGACTGAGGATGCCTGCACCGATCAATATATCCGCTTGGCGCGCCGCGAGCCAGTCCGCCGCGAGCAGAATATCGTACGTGCGGACATCGCAAACCTGGACGGTTTGTGCCGCATGTACATTCGCCACCTGCATGGGGAGGCTCGCGATTTGTCCGAGCGGCGTGTCGATGTCGCCGGTGGAGATAGAGAAGCGGAGTCGAGTGGGTTGGATGAGGTGCTGCATGTGGAGCGAGCGGACCATCCGGAGCGCAATCGTTGTATGGGTGGCGCCAGTGTCCACGATGGCCACGAACTTGCGGCTACATATCCACACGTAACACCACGCCACGTGGACATTGGAGGGTGCGGGCGGTCCGGGGGTGAGGGCCGCGGGTGCCCAGGTGCGTGATGCACGTGCAGCGGCACCGCGTACACTAGAGTGGGTGAGAATGATGTTGCGGGATAACAGGCGGATGCCGGTCAGGCTGTCTCGCGTGCATGAGAGGCGGATTCCAAGAGGGGAAAGGGAGGTATTGTGAGTGTTGAAGAGGGCGCGGCGACTTTCTGCAGACTCAGGGGAGTGGAGGAGGAAGTGTACCAGAGTGAGGGGATGGCGGTTCTCAAGAAGTGTTGTGGCGGGAGCAAGAGAGTGTGGTTCGCTCAATGGTAAAGTCTGTGGTGGAGCAGCGGACGTTCTTGAGGCTCACGGGTTTGCATGTCGTGGGGGAACATGGGGAGCAATTTTCTCCAACGTCCAACCGCGGATAGTAGGGTTGTACCTGCGAGCAAGCTGCAGGCCAGACACGGAGATGACTGGTAGAGTCTCCGCGACGGTCCACTCCGCGGCGGGATCGAGCTCATTCAAGAGTTGCAAGGCGACCTCCTGTTCCTCCCCGTCGAATTCTCTTGCCACTCCCTCCCATTCTGCCTCAGTGGGTGGAGGTGGTGTCCCGACATCTGGAACAGGTCCTGCATCATTTAGAGGTGCCTCCGCTATGCTTGGCGGTGCCTGGTCTGGGTCTGGCCAGCCAGTGCGCGGAAGTCGGCTCAGGGCATCCGCGTTGCGGTTTGCAAGTGCATGCTGGTACTTGATCTTCATGTTGTAACCCTAGAGAAGGAGTGCCCACTTGGCTAGGATGCCCTCATGGTTTTGAGTAGTTAGGAGTCACTGCAGCGCCTGATGGTCTGTAAAAACCGTAAACGGCTTGCCATTCTTGATGTAATTGCGGAAGTGTTGAAGTGCCCAGAGGACAGCCAGGCATTCGCCCTTTACCGGAGGGTACTTCCGCTCCCCTTCCGTGAGGGCACGACTGGCGTAGGCAATCACCTTCTGTGTGGGTTCCTGCACCGTCTGGGAGAGGATGGCCCCAAGCCCGTCCCGCGACCAGTCGGTGGTGATGGAGAATGAGAGGTTGAAGTCTGGAAACTCGAGCATGGGTGCGGTTACGAGGCGGTGCTTGATTTCCTTCCAGGCGTCCGTGCAAGCTGACGTCCATTCAAACAGCACGTCTTGGTGTGTCAACTCCTGGAGCGGCTTGATGATGCGCGCATGGTCATGCACAAACTTCCGGTAGAATGAGACAAATCCCAGGAAGATCTTGACTTGCCCCGCGGAGGTGGGCTGACGCCATTCCTGTACCACCGCGATTTTCTCTGGATCGGTCTTGATGCCATCCACGCTCATTACAAAACCCAGGAACTCCATTTCTGCGGCTCCGATAGAGCACTTGGCTGCCTTGAGCTTCAGGTTGGCCCTGCGGAGGGCAGCGAAGACGGCGGCCAGGGAGGAGAACAGTTCCTCGAAGGTGTGAGCCGCGACCATGATGTCGTCAATGTAGCAATTGACATTTGGAATTCCGCGGAGGGTGGAGTCCATGACCCGCTGAAATGTCGCGCTTGCGTTGCGGAGTCCAAAGGGCATGCGTGTAAACGCATATAGGCCTTCTGGTGTCACAAACGCAGTTTTGGCGATGGAGTCCGGGTGCATTGGGACGGCGTGAAAGGCAGCCTTCACGTCGAGCTTTGCGAACCATCCGCGACCCTGCTGGCGCTCCTGTATGTCGACAATCAGAGGCATGGGGTACGCATCTTCCTCGGTCACACGGTTGAGATCGCGGAAGTCAACGCAGAATCGCTTGGACCCGTCCGGCTTCCCAACGATGACCAAGTTGGCACGCCAGGGACTGACGATTGGGACAATCACCCCCTGCGCCTTGAGCTCCGCGAGTCCCTCTGTGATGATCTTCTCCTGCTCCGGAAGGATGCACCGCACCTTCTGTTTTGTGGGCGCGGAGTCCCCCGTGGAAATGGCATGGAAGGCTTCCACGGCCCCCAGGTCAACCGCGAACCAGCGAAGATGTCCGCAAATGCGTCCAGCAGATCACAGAAGTCCTGGTTTTGTGCGGGCGAAAGTCGTGAGTGGAGCATGTGATCCCATTGCGGTGGTGGTGATGGTGCTGTTTCGCAGAGTGGGTAGAATTCCTCTTCTTCTTCGAGTTGATGGCCATCTCCTAGGACTCGTTGTCCCCTCTGCCACAGTCCCAGGAGGTTGGTTTGCACTCCGGGCTCGCTTGACTCCCCCGCNTGACATGGAAGGCTTCCACGGCCCCAAGGTCAGCCGCGGAACCAGCGAAGATGTCTACGAATGCGTCCAACAGATCACAGAAGTCCTGCTTTTGTGCGGGTGAAAGTCTTGAGTGGAGCATGTGATCCCATTGCGGTGGTGGTGATGGTGCTGTTTCGCGGAGTGGGTAGAATTCCTCTTCTTCTTCGAGTTGATGGCCATCTCCTAGGACTCGTTGTCCCCTCTGCCACAGTCCCAGGAGGTTGGTTTGCACTCCGGGCTTGCTTGACTCTTCCGTGAGTTCCTGCCATTCTCCTGTTGTGACCTGTTCCGCGGCAGGCATATCAGCTGTGATGGATGGCAACCTACTTGCATGAACTTGAGAGTCCTCTGCCGCTGCATCCAGGATGGAGAAGGATTTGCCGCCAGTCACAGGCACCGCTTCCCTGTCTCCGATGGTAATGGAGCAGAA
>SZWC01029279.1:3100-26441 GCA_023375785.1 Penium margaritaceum
AGAGAGAGAGAGAGAGAGAGAGAGAGAGAGAGAGGGAGAGAGAGTTAGAGGCGATTCAAGTATGGAGTATATATATGTATATATGGACACGAAAGAAAAAAGATAAATATAAATGACTAAAACAATCATTTGAGTGGAGGCTAAAAAGGATAAATCGTTTAATGAAATGAAAATCGGAAATTTTGTTGTTATTTCTGACATTTAATTGAGGACGGTTTGTCATAAATGAATTCATTAAACATATATTACACTATACCATGTCTAAATGTTCTAACAATGTGACCAAACGAATATTATTTGATTTGATAATTTCTTTGCATTCATGCATCTACTCTAATTTTTTACCCATGAAAGGTGTTGGCTGAAAAAGAGTGGTTGAAGTTGCATTGTCTTCATGACGTGCAATTGTTCCTTCATTTTTGCGTCTAAATCTGCAAGGTTACATTGGCTGTGGGGGATTGTCAACGTCACTTTCCAATCTCAACCACAATGATCAGGAGAGGTTGCGAGTTTGAATCTCATAAGGGCTTTGATCTTTGAGCCCGCCTTAAATTTGGCCGACAGTGGTTGCGAGTGTGAAATGACGATGGATCAGGTATGACCAATGACCTCACCCATAAAACAATGGATCAACAAGTATATTATCATTGAACAAGCAATTCTAACAAAAACTAGTACACAATACATGTTATCCATGTTATACAAAGAATGTGTACATAGGCTCTAGTGACATGAATTGACGTTGATGTTTTCTGAAAACAAATTGCACATAAGAATACACTTTTTGATACACAAATTGTGTGTTGTATGAATTAACGGTGGTTAACCATAACTTTGACGGATGCATTGGACTTGGCCATTGGTGAAATCCTTTGGCACGACATTGGCAATGGGTCACAGCCAATCGCCTACTACTTGTATCATTTTCTGTGGGGCATAGCTGAACTATGCCACCAACGACAAGAAGATGCTTACCGTGGTCGCAGACTTAAAATTTGCAATAATACCATGAGGCGCAAAAATTCAAGGACTTCACTGACCACCATGTATTGAAGTACTTTAAGATGTAGCCAAACCTTAGCCAGAGGCAAGCGCACTGGGTACAGTACCTTGAGTCACACTTCAACTACGAGATCATGTGCCAGCCGTATCACATCAACCGAAGCAACGCACCTGCACTATGACTGGACCTCATGGTGTGGGTTCCGTCTTTAATGAAGGTGGTGGCTCACTTGTTTTGGTGGCACACCATGTTGTCAGAGGTGGCTACATTTTGCCGAAGTTGTGAATTTAGTCAACAACATAAGGGGCAAAGGACGCAGACCCCGGGTCTCCTCCAACCCTTGCCCGTCAGTGAGCAGCAATGTTGTGGATCTCATTACGGGATTCCTTGCAACTGTGACCGGTCACGGTGTGCTGTTGGTGGTGGTGGATTGTTTCAAAAGGATGTCAAAAAATATGAAAACATGTGATATGATGAGTCCGAAAGGCACGGCTCAGCTATTGCTGAAGCACATGGTCATCCTCCATTGCTTGTCGTGGTCCATTGTGAGCGACCGTGAATCGTGCTTTACAAGCAGATTTTGGCATGAACTCATAGAGCGCTATGGGAGCAAGGTGAAAATGTCAACCAGTTTTCATCGCAAAACTGAGAAACGGACGGAGCGGAAGAACCACACGCAGGGGACCACTTGTTACTAGTTTTTCAACTAGTGTACAACTCTGCCACCTCTGCTTTTATTGACAACGCGCCATTCCAGGTGGTGACCTGATGCTGCCCAACACACCCCTCAGTTTACACATTGGAAGAAACCTACCCGTTGTGGAGTCTAGCGCACATGAACTCAAGAAATTTGGACAGCGACTCACATGCATTGGCGAAGGCGCAAGCGTAGAATAAAATAAGAGAAGACCAACAATTTGTAGATGTAATGCTCAAGGCGAATAGTTGTGTGCTTCTCAACAACAGGCATGTTTAGCTTTGCGGTGTCTGATCGGTCAAGTTAAAATCCCGGTGGCCTTGTCAGTTTGTGTTGCTCAAAATGCGGATTTCCTTGATGACACGGTTGGCTCCTTTACCTTCCATGCCAGTCCACAAAGTGTTCCAAATTGTTTGGCTTAAGCTCTACCATGATCTGTCTAATCACTTCCCTTGCCACATTTATAAGCCTCCCTATCCAGTGGTGTTTGGCGAAAAGCAAAAGCTTGAGGTGGAGGCAATCATTACCCACCATATTTATGGCCGTGGATGGGAGTACCTTTTCAAGAAGAAGGTCTTCAACGTAACCAAAAACTTGTGGGAGCCTGCTTGTAACTTCAGCGTTGGCCTGGTTAATGGCATCCTCAAGATGTACGAAGAGAGAACCGGAACGGATCGCTCCTTACCAGTGAAGGGGAGAAGTGTAAGCCAAGTAGTGCCACTGCCAATGATCACTGATGAAGTATTGCTTAAATGTAAGATCTAACTATGTTTTGGAATTTACACTTAAAACAATTCAACATTGACGGAAGAACAGGGTCAATCCATCAAAATTTGAGGAAGAAACAACCGGCCAAAGGCTAGACCAACTTAAGAGAAAACAGGTGGAGAACTTCGTGATAGAAATTCATCCCCAAGGGCTTGGGCTCGACCCTTGGAAGACCCAACCAGGCAAAAGCGCACCATGGAGCCCAGTTAGTCAATAAATGAAGGATTATCAAGGGCCACAGGTGCTTCAAAATGGCAACATGATGTCTTATTACCAGAAAGGGCGCTTTGAGCAGCAGAGATTATCACTTGTGGTGCTGTGTGCGACAGATTGCTGTGGTTCACAAAACGGCCATATCTCAGCCTTTCCTCCACTAAATGATGCGATTATTTGTGACTTATTTATCATTAGGAACCACACAGAGCTTGAAGACCTCAAATGGCCTAGGATGTGTCATCGTGTGCATGTAGCATCGTATGTTGACACCAAAAAAACAAATGTAGTTTACCCCCACTTTGCCACGTGTTCTTGTGGTCCCTCAAGACAATCCTTTGCTTCCGCATACTCGGGAAGATGTGCACAAGCCTCCCCTCGGTTGTCGTTGCCGCTGGTTGGTGCTTGCACCCATCAAGTGAGGATAGCACATCTTACCCGCCTAACAATGCGCCACTTGCTCGACGGTTTTTAATTTTCTGGTTTCCAAGTTATCTATCATTGAATATTATCAGCTTTATCTGCATCTATGCATAACGGTTTAGACCGCCCTCAAAAGTGGGAAATGATAAAAAAACGTTGAGCTAATCTTCAAGAAGAGAAGGATAAAGTACAGATGTATTTATGCTTTTCCAGTCAATTGTTTTTAAAAACGTAGTGAAGATGAGAATAGTGCTTAATTTATGGGCTGTCTAACCTAAGAACTTCCAGGTTTTTGTTTGGTAAAGATTGATTTGTGGTGTTTGCCACGTCATGAATGATGAAACTTGGAATCAATGTCAATGTCTTACATGTTGTTTTCTTGCATGTTTACCTGTAAAGCCTTGATTGGTGCATCCACAATTGTCTTCTATTCTCAAAACTTCCACTTGTCAAGAAGGGGTTTAGAGTAGCAAATGCTGGTAAAATGTGAAACAATCACTGGACAGAATAACTCGTATGAGCGTAAATATCAAGGAATTTTGCAAACACAAAACATAAATGGGAAGAAACAATTTTCCAATCTCCATACATCAGAAGGCATCATACATTTACTCGTAATGTTCTAAAGGAAAGAACTCATTTTCAAATAATTTCAAGTCACAAAGTTAACCAAACAATATACAACATGCATGAATTGACCATGGATATCTGTTCATTTGCAATTATTTGTCCAATTAATTCAGTTGTTCCCATCGCAACCTCTTACTTAGAGAGCTTTGCAAATCAATTCGATTTCCTTGACATCTCAATGACCTTCTTCACATGCTCCTCATGCTCTTCCGTCATCCTGCCATACACCAAGATATTGTTCAAATACACAACCACAAAGTCATCTAAGGACAACTTGAAGATATTGTTCATAGCCACCATGAAGATGTCCGGCATCACAAATAACTTCATAATGACCATAGCGGGTACCAAGGGACTTCTCTTCTACATAAACGTTTTAGATGTGGATTTGGAGGTAGTTGTATGACAGCTTCGTTATTGTGAAGGAGCAAGGTGCATGGAGTTGATCGAAGAGTCCCTCAACTTGTGAAAGCAGGTGCAGTTCCTTGATGGTCATCTCATTCAACGCCCATAAATCCACACACATGCACATCTCTCCAATCATTTTCAATACAAACAAGACAGGTGCCACATAAGGAGACAAGGATGGGTAGATGAAGCCCTGTTCGTCATCTTGTTGAGCTGCTTTTTGAGCTCCTACAGTTGCGATGCTCATGCGGTACATATCATGATCAAGAGGGTCTGCTCAAGATTTGAGGTTGATGGGGTTGTCTATGTCTCGCTTTAAAGGCAGATGAGCCAAGAGGGTGTTGGTTAACATGTCCTCAAACTTTGTACACACCTTCAGACTAATCAAGAGTTGCCATCTATGCAACATCAATTTCCATGTCCTTTGGATTTTTAACATCATCCCACACTTCTTGCACAAATGCCATAGAAATCTTTCCCATTTCAAATTGTGTGCTTGAGCTCTAGCAAGATTCGCATCATAGGCTTCACTTCCTGATTGCAAGGCACTGGCTGCTGCAAACCTGCCTCCAAGACCACTTAGGTAGGGGGTATAGTCTTCTCCTCCAAGACCTCTTCCTTAGACCACTAGGTGGGGGATACGCCTTGTCTCCGAGATCGACTGAGATGGTACGTGCCTCCAAATTGAAAATATGATTCTACTTATGGAGGAATTCATGACCGAGGATCACCTCATAACCTTTCATTGAGAAACGTTTGGTTAATTTTGTCACAGAGAGCTTCCCAACATGAATAGAGAAAGGAAATTCTGCATACCTCACTTCAATAGTGCTACATACTTTGTTAGACGTCCGCTTCTTGCTTGTGTGCACAAGGCCCCAAGCACACTCCATGCTCACAAAGTTTTGGCTCGTGCCATATTTTAGTACACCCCCCATTTTCCTTCATGCATTTCACTCTTGCCTTCAACACAACTCTAGATTGCACCTCCTCATATCCCAAGTTGCATGCCTTGACATCCAAAACCCCCTTAATTGATGCAAGGTATTTGAGTGAGCGTCAAGAGGCAGTTTGGGCTGAGAGGAGCAAGGAATATCATCATCTAATGCTACCTCTGCTTACCACTTAGCCTTATCTTTGTCTTTCTTTGGACTCCAGACGTCAACCAAGAAGGCCAGGCTTTCCACATTTGTAGCCCTTACATTGTTGCAACGCTCCAATCTCCTTGGTCGTGTTGTTGCTCTTCGCCTACCTGCCATATCCACCTCCAAAAGAGCTGTGGATGTTGGCATGAGCATGTTGCATTAGTGAATCGTACGGCTCATCTGCTGCTATCATCCCCCATAGGTTCTCCTTGTGATTGCGCATGACCTTCATAGGACGGGCATCATTGTTGAATTTGTTGCTTTAGTTGAAGTGCGGTTCATGAGAGTCAAAGTTACAGTTGACAACAATCTGACAAAACCTACATGTGAATCAACCAACTTTGCAAAGCCAACACAACTTGGAATGCATGTTTTTTCTTACATCAACCATGGTGATGCACTTAATGAAAATATTGCCTAACTTGTTCCATGAGGCTGGCCATTTTGGTCCAAGATCAGTAATGGTGCAGGTTAGAGGCGAGTGGGTTGGATTTTGGTTGCAGATGCAATGAAGGGGACTGTTGTTAACCCAGAGTCGTTATGATTGGTCTTGATGGCATCGACCCACCAATCAAACAATGCCTCTCTGAATAGGGTCACGACAAGGTATCCACACTGAGGGCAATGAAGTACAGCTCTAGTCTAAGTATCCAATCATGCGGTGCTGGCCCATCCTTCTATGATGGTTCAAACGACTCTGCCTTGGATGGGCTCAAGACATCTACCCCAGCTCCATGTGTGGTGGCAATAGCTACGTGTGTCATCATTGGATGCTTCATGAGCTCTTGTTTGAGATGAAAAGTAGCCTTCTCCACCTTTGCCTAAATGTCGTTAAGCAACTTGTGCAATTCTATGGCTGCTATGAATTTGCACATTGCATCGAACAACGCGGTCATGGAGAATGCAACACACAAATTCATCATGTGTATGGTGCAACTTCTAACTCAACGGGTCCTCTGGTTAGTACGTTTTCACCAGAGTGCATGGTTGGCCTTGGGCAGAGATCCACCAAAGAGATGATACGCATGCTAGTCTATGGTGATTATCAGAGGTTTCCATGTAGATGATTGTACCCTTAGCCAAGAGTGGCTTCGATACAAAGTGTAAACTAGGCCTAGTAAACTCCCCTTCACCAGAGGGTGTAAGCACCAATCTGCAGCAACACCAACCAAGGGGAGGCGTGTGTACACCTTCCAATGTATGCAAAGCATAGAATCAGATTGGGGGAGGACATGAATACATGCAGAAAAGAGTGAGTACACTGTACATGATATTTAAGTGTGAACATAAAATGCTATTTGAATTTGATGACACATCCCACATGACACGAGGTCACCAAGCCCTACAGGACTTTGTAAAGGCTAGGGATGAGCACTATCACGCAGATCATCTTCCAAGCTTTCCAATGCACAAAGATTCCCATCATTCCTTGGTGGAACGGCTAAGATATGGTCCTTTTTTTAATGACGTCAATGTGCCACTAACAACACCACTAGTGGCGGTGAAGACCATTCTGAATCAGCCATTCTAGTAATAAAATCATTGAGGTGCCGTTTCAAAGAAACATTGGCCTTCTTTTCATTCACTAACCGGGCCCGCAGCATGTTTTGCCCTCGTTGGGTGAAGCCATTGTTCTTGCGGGTGAATTTCCATAACCTGTTTTCTCCTTGGCCGGTCCAACCTTGGGCTTGGCGTGACATGCGCTGTTATTGATGGATTTTCCTTCTTCTAGGTCATTTTTTCATGGCATTTTATGTATATTCCACAGTCAGATTGGTTACTTGACAAAACCTGAAGACATCATGAGTGCCGTTGTCAAATGCTAGCTTACACACATGGTCTGGGTTTTACCTGCTTGACTAGGATGATGAGAGACTTCACTCCCATCATCGGTGTAGTCACACACTGATTTGAGGAACATTGCATATGATTTAAGATTATGAAAAACTTAGGGTTGCTGATGAAATAAATTCAAGCGCCATTGAGAATTCAAGAATAAAGCAATGCACATAATCCCATTATTTGTGATACGTTTCTTTGCCATTTCCAGATATGGTAGAATTTTTTTGAATTTTCTATAATAGAACACCAGGGATAAGGGCAAGTTGCTCTATCCTAACACGTGTTTGCTATAATGAAAGTGCAAAGATTCCCATGCATGGGGTTCAGGAACTCGTGTTTGGTAGAGATGTAGTATAGCCCCCTTGAAGCCAAAATATCCGATTGTATTATGTGGTCTAGGCCGGAATTGATTTAAATAGTCATGGATGTGGTTATGAATTTCTCACAGGCTGTCACGAGGCTCCAAGCTATAATATAATGCTTTGTAGCTCTACCAGTTGATGAGAGACTCTGTGACTTTGCCTCTTCATTGATTTCCAAGAATATCCTCAAGCATGGACTTTGTGTCCTTGTCCACACGAGAAGTGGTGACGAAGATGATCCTGCATTGAAGAAATGCTTATCAGATTTGTGGTATAGATTGATCTTGCTAACCAAGAAAACAAGGTGAATCAATATGTTTAAAGCAAAGAATAGCTTTTGGATAAACATTTCATCCTCCCATTGATGGGAAACAAACCAAGCCACTAGTATTTTGTTTCAGCACACTTCTGGAGATGGTGCTTCATGATTTTGAAGCTCAAGAGTAAAGATAAACTTTAACTCCTTTCATGTTTTCTTAGGCCTTTGCAATCAGATTATGACAACCACCACAAATGGTACTTCCAAATGCTTCCGTATACTATACAACTCTGAACATGAAAAACCATGGCGGATATCATGCTCCAACTCTAGAAAAATGATGAAGAAGCATTTTTTTGTCACACACCACTTCAAGGTGTTGACTTCTTAGGAAATGTTTTGAATTCTTATGAAGGGTTGGTTTCTGTGCCATGGTGTCAACCTTCTTATTAATCACATTACTGTGTATCTTAGTCTAAAGACTGAAGGCCATCAATAGCTTGATCTGATTATCTTTGGTTTAATAGTGATTTCTTGCCGAAATATACTCATGGAAATGCCATCCTTGATGCTCAAGATCATTCAAGATACATGGTGTGGTGGCAGGCCATAATTGTGGAGTAGCCAAACTGTTTTCGTGGTAATTCCTCAATGTAGTGTGCCATTTTGAAGAGGTTGTCCACCAAGAAGAGTACCAACTCAAACAATTCTAGTTTACAAATGAACCTTGGTGGAAACGTAATAGATGTGTCATACCACGGCTCTGTTGGCATCCATAGATGTGAAGGGAAACCCAAAGCTTTGGTCTAAATCAACATATTCTACTAGGAAAACTCACATCTTGTTCAATAAATGCAATGTTTGTATGTGATGTATCCCACCATAAATAATTTGCATTAGTTTTGTGGTTTCATCTTCGTGAAGTTTTCCAACCTGACCTATGTCGTGGCAAGTACCTAAAAGCATTTACTATAGTTTATTGATGCAAGTTATGCCAACCTTTCAAGTACGAAAGCGTCCCCAATGTTGATTGTTGAACCAAGCTTTTGCCTTGAGTTTCAGCCAAACTATTTTTACCCACAGATGAAACGGGATTGATTTATAGTTCTTCCTTTATTTTCTTTGTTCATGTTTGCCTTGAGGTCCATACATTGATTAAGGGAATTTGTTACATATTGTAGTCCGAATTGAATGTAAAGAGCTCCACCCATGAATTCTCTCACAAGTTGGACTCAGTTGAGGTTTCAGATGCTTGAGGGCCGGTGCATAGTGTCAGTGATAAACCAAAGGTATTCTAGATTTCATCTCCATTCCTTGAGAAAAAGTGAGATTACCAACATTGCATTCTTATGAACCACCTAGTTCTGCTTCAATTTGCACATCTTGCACAAAATATCGGCACAAAGTTGGATTTTTTTTGTCATGTATAGAAACATTACATGTTTTAGTCAATGCATGCATGACCCTCATGCTATCCATAATCATAATATCCATTATTCTGATTGTGTTGAGGCAAGAGCTTGCCTTAAATAAACAAAAACATTTTGTTCTATTCCTACCTGATTCATCTTGAAGGGAATTTGAGAGAGATTGGAGAATAGCACTCAAAATAAAGTGTACTCTTTGATAAAGAAATCAAATACAACTCAGCTGTTAAAAAAAATGCCTAAAAGGAAATGCTGCCACATTTTCCACTACATGGTGATACGTTTGACGTAATGAGAAAATAAACGTTTATGGGTGTTGTAAAATTGCTTTCTTCAAAACATTAGAGCATTTTTTACAACTTTCTATTGGGTTCTTCCAAAGCGTGGCCCTAATACAATAATTTATGAAGATTCAAGGTGCTAATACCATAGAGTTACGGGTGATATATATATTTTATTAGTTCCATGAAAATTTCCAAACAGAGAAAGTCTGAATGATAAGTACATATTCTCAGTTCCGGGCACTTTCTTCTCAATATCCTTATCACATATAAATGTTGAGAAAATCAGTTTTTGTTAAATGTTTTCCTTCTGGATTCACGCAAAATAGATATTTTTTGACAAGAAATAGTGTATGGGTTCTTGATGCGTTTTTGAATAAATGCTCAATGACCCATGCGTATTTGCATACCATGAGTAACGCTTTTACAAATGCTATTGATGTGACATGGTGACATACACGGGCGATTGAAGCCATGGTGAGTGAGAATTGCATCCAGCTTCCTTTTAACTCAGTTAAAGTTAGGCTTCTCATGCAATTGGTGCTGTTGACTAAAATTCTGAATGGGTTCCATTCACTCTTATGATTTACAAAGTGGTAAAGTGAAAGCTTCTGGATACTCCCAGAAACATCACCAGAATCAAGATAAATATTCTAGGTTGTTTGCTGCGCCAGATACCACAATATTTTCTCTTTATTTCAGGTTCCACAATGGTGAACCATGTGCTCACTTCTTCCTAGACATGCATTTTGGCAACATCTAGAAACATCAGGTGCATGCTTGAATTTTATGTATGTAACATGAAATATACCTACATACCTTCTTGAAAACACTTTTTCATGAAGGATCTCTCAATTGAAGGCATTTTTTATTTCTCCCAATTGATCAAGCAATTGTCACTGAATGATGATTTTTGTTTCCTTATTATGTTGAAAGATTCATGCCTAGCTTCCCTTAGTTGACTTCAAATTCCAAATCAAGTGTCTGATTTGAACAATTTCCTTCTTACTCCATATTTTATACTTGTTAAACATCTATGTTATTCTATTCTGAAAACTAAACATTCGGGTATAACAATGATGGAGGGACAACAAATGACTTCACTCCTATGCAATATCCTTACACAAGTCCTCATTTAATTTTTTAATATTAAAAATATTTCACAACGGTGTAAAGAGAGATCACTTGTGGTATTGGGAAGTGATATTTAGAAATGAACTACGTAGTAACGGGTACCAATTTGTAATGCATCATACTCAGGAAACAATGGATGCATTCATGGCAAGCTACGCAAACGATTGTGGTGGAACAGCCACTCCAACTAACAAAAAGTGACAATCTTGTGGGATTCAATGATTACCTTGCCATTATTACTAACTATTTTGATGGTAATCAAAGCAAAACGATGGGAAGAATAATAGTAGAAACAAAAATAAATGTGGAGAAGAATAAGAGGATGTCAGTTCTCGTGGGCCTCTGAACGATTGTACTGTAACAACAAAGTTGTACAACGGAGGAGCTCTTCAATGTGCATCCACAAGAAGCGATACTCGATGAAAGAATTCTCCAACACTTGCCTAGCCCTCCCCAAAACCATTTTATCATGAAAATCTGAAATAGCTTACAATGTGGATGTGGCAGATGAGTTGAATGGTTTCATTCACCACTGGTAGAGTGAATGATAACCAAAGGCATATGAACCCCCAGACTTGTTTTCTACATGAAAGAGCTTTAAGAACAAAAGAGTACCGGACGAGCCTAATCAGGATCTCATAAGAGCCACGTCTATTTTTTGACCATATGTTTGCTATCAAGAGGATAGTTCAATTTTCAAAGAATGTTTCACTCCACCACAAGATGAGAACGACATTGTTCTTTTAATTATATCAACAATTGGACAGCACAAAAATGATTTGGATACATCTTACGACTTCCAATGACTCTTAAAACCCTCTTGCATGTCCACCTACACATACAAATCCTTGGAACAATTAATGATTGAAAATCTACTCCTCAAAAACTCCCTTTGCCTAAACAAAGGCCTAGAAATGATAATAATGCGGCTTTACAACATTTACTATTGATGACTACCTCCAAAAAATGATTCCAGTAGGTAAAAAGATCAAAGTTGAAGAATCGAAGGCATCAATGCAAGATTTCAACATACAAAGATCCCAAATCCATGACTCAAATTATAAGGGAAATAAATCACAGTTAAGGAGACCTCCGCTCTGATGTAGATTGATTTTTTGCACAAGGAATAATTGTTTTTTTGCTCTCACATGCCCTCATCATGCACTTTGAATGATGGTCTTCTGGGAAAACGTTTCTATTTGCTTGAATGTGATGCTATGATCATCTTAAATCATTCAAGGAAATGTATGTTGAATGTGGAACTTGGGGTGTCGAAGTCAAGTGTCAACCGCAGAAACATACATGGGTAAGAAGACAAAGGGGATACAGAAAGGTTCGAATTTAACTGCAAGAACAAGGAGTAGGGATTTGCATTTGTGGAGGACTACACAATGTAAAACATGATGACAATTTGATGATTTTACAGTGACGAGAAGAGGCTATGTCTACGTACAGCCTGTTAAAGGAGAAGCATTTTCCATGGCTTCTGCACGTAACATAATTGCATGTTCATTCCACTATTGTTTCTTCTACAAATTAATGCCTTTATATCATCATTTTAGCTCATACAAGTGGACCCCAACATTCTTGCAATGGTGAGATTTCAAAATAGGGTGTGTTCTCTCGTGATTTTGCCATTCCAAAAATACAAGTCTTTAGATTTTATCAAGCACAGCACATGCTGATGGTGGACATTATCCCATTCTGGAATGGCTATTAACTGATCCTCTTTATGTGTCAGTGCCTTTATGTAAAATAAGACATAATTACTATGTGCTAGTGCACAATGAGAATAAGAAAAATTTTGATGTGCTAGTGCACGGTGAGAATATGTGGCCTTGCTTCCAATTATATCCATTATTTTTATTCGATAGACAAAATGTGACGAAGGTAACATCCGACTATAATGGAATGTTTCTTCATTCCATGGCTAGTAAGCTACTGGGTTCTCATATCACCTGCTCTGAATACCAATTAGGGGAAATCGTGTTGCAAGAATGAGAAGAGCAGGTAGGTTGTTTATTCAAAGGGTTGTGCATGTGTTTGTATAGGCCAGGTAGCATAGATAAAGAGAGAAGCAGAGAAGAGTTTCCTTATTGGCATGGAGCATGAGGGAAGCACCTCTCTTCACTTGCATAAAACATACTACTAGGCCCCAAGAGATGGAAGTCGTCACATCATGCACAAATGAATCCCTTCAGATCCCTATGGAGTATCAAATTTTGTTCTTACTAAAGTGCTTGTTTTCAGTTTACAATAAGGTTTAGTATTTGCTTCAGATCTTCATAAAACAAGCAAGCAAATAATGAACCTTCTAGCTCCAATAACCTATGGTGAACAACACCATAATCAACCTTGACTAAGAGGTACAAGAGGGGAAAATGTGCAAGAATAATCATAAAGTTGTGGGGCATAAGAATAGTGAGGAACATCATGGGCCTTTTTCGTTGTGAGGGGAAGAACCCTAGCGCTACAATTTAATGTGAATACATGCGCATAGCTTACACATGCACATAAAACCAGCCCATGTCGAAGGTGAATCTGGAAAAATGTCAGGTTGCTCGCGGGGTGGATGTGGTCATAGCCTGAGCCGAATTTTGGGCTTGGACATCCTTTATGTGTCTGATTCCAATGTAGGAAAAAGAAAATGAGTACTAAATTTGGCCTTAGTGTGGGGTGAAGGGCCACACCATCATGGAATGCACAATTAAGTCAGCAGTGGGGAATGTAGTGGAAGGAGAAGCTCGTGCAATCTGCTATAATTGAACACGTTGAGGCTACAATGAGTTTTAAGGATATAAGCCGACAACAGCCATAAGACTAGAAGCCAAGGCTAGAGACACTACAAGAGTAGCTACTGTTGGAACAACAAGTCAAAAGGAAGCTAACGCAATACAAATGTCAGAAGCGTAGTGTGATGCATGTACAATGAATGATGTGGAGCTTCAAAAAAAGAGTGATGAGTGCAAGAAAGGCTGCACGATTGCATGCATTTTATGAAGTAGAAACAAGCGAATCACCAGCTACCACATCAGCATTAATTAGAACAGCTAGGTTCAGGCGGCGGCAGCCAAAGTAGCTAATATCGACTAATATTAACAAATTTGTTTTTTTTTAAATCTGCTTGGGTAAAAAAGATTGGCTTGGAGAGGCACATCAAGTATAAAAAAAGAGAAGCAAGGAAGATGGAAAACAAAATGTGCACACCACATGGAGGGCACCTGCATGTTATCATAGCATAAGGAAACGAGTTTTTGCACTCTTGACCTAATCCCTAGATAGTATTGAACCGATGTGCAAGTCAACTGAAGCATGCTAGGGGAGAGTAACAGGTAAGCTAATTCTGGTTCTTGTGGATGCATAACATGAAGATAACAGGATTTCATTCTTTCGTAACCATGCTACTGTCCCACCTCCAGCCCCTCCCCTAATCCCTAGCAGTCTCAAATAACCCTTTTCATGTCAACATCACACAAGCTAGTTTCTTAATTTGTCTTGCTGTTGAAAGGTAAACAGTGCACGCCATTTGGTCGAGTAGTAAAACCTTTTTAATCTTATATATGTACAGGATCCGTGCATGTCAACCTTCGGGTACTCCATTTCAATGGCCGGAATTGTGGTTTTTTTTTCAATTTTGATTGAATTTCTTTGAGAATATTCTCTTTTAACTTCCTTGGCTTAGGCTACTTCGTAGAAAATTCATGTATGAGCTTCTTTTCTATTATTTCTTGTTCAGAAAGTAAATGTATTTTTCTTGTTGGGTATCCATGCCTATATTTTTGGTTTCCTTCCAAAAACAAATCACACATTTCTCATTCATGTACATTATAGTTGTCATGGTTGCTGAAAAAGGTGTGTAATACCTTTGAAATTCTAGCTCTGATAATCGTCTCAACTCTAAGAATTTTATGGCTGATCCTTTTGCAATGCTTGGCTTCCATAAACGCTCCATCGTTTCGTAGAAATCAGTGCATGTGCTGGTTGTTTTGGGTTGATGGGCAGAATCATAACCAAACAGCTTAAATCCATGCACAACTATCTCGCACGAAATGTTTTCATATTCACATCAAACCGTGTAGATATTTTTACTACAATGGATTGAAAATGATTCACCACAGAAGGGCATGTGACACTTGTCTGCGTGGGCTTTTTCAAGAAGCTGTTTCTTCGGCTTTCCTCTTTCTAAGACGCAAAAAATATGCAAAATTGTTACAGAGATGTTGTTAATTGTTCCTTCAATCATACACAAAGATATGCCAAATCCAACATACTAAATGGAGTGTGCCAATAGTGTATATTTTCAATGCACATCCACCATGAGAAGAATGTTGGTGCCTACATGTTTTGCAAACTCTTCATGAACTGAATCCTTTTTTAGATTTTTATTCATGTTGATAATTTGTTTTTATCTCTTGTCTACCCCTTGAATAGTGAACTAATTCTGTGTTCATGTGTTGTATCAAAGAAGCTATATCTACCTATAAATGACATGTGAGCATAGACTTGCACTTCATTGAGCAAATGAGTCAAGGCCACCTCCATAAGAAAACTGCCAAAATAAGCATGGTTGCATGTACATACAAGTATGTTTCAACTTTTTTGAATTTTTTTGTTGTATAAAGTTGTTTTAATTTCAATTGGAAGAAATTAGGGTCCGTTTTTGGTGTGCTACCAGGTGTTGTCAGGCTGCTTTATCTTTGAAGGTCTGTATTGAAGATTGCAGCTGTGGCATGACTTGATAAGAAACTTTCCCTATGATACCTCAACATTTAAAAGGAACAAATGTACATTTCCTTTCCCTGAACTTTCATTGACGTGAAGTTCCTACCCCATTCGATTGCATTTTGCATAACACACACTTGTGCATGCGCAGGCATGCAACGACACCATGATTGGTTGCTTTCAAGCACAATATTGCATGCCCTGATTTTTTGAAATGGCACGTCTTTGGATCCAAGCCTCTTTCATGCTGATGTTTGACAAACTACTGGTCCCAATGGGAGAGTCTTGCACTTGTTAGATTGAATCAGGCTGTTTTACACATTGAATTTGACTTTCACACAGTGTCCTTAATATTTTACATGAGATTCAAAAACAAAAAAAAAATCTTGGCAATGTGCTAGCTCAAAAAATTTGTCTGAGTGGGAATCTTGTAAGATGAGATTATGGTTAGTGTAAGTACGTTTCCATTCACTTGAAAAAGTCGATGGATGAATCATTGTAGTGGGAGCAGATAAGACCATTGGTTGCCTTGGGCTTAAGATGCGCATTTTAGCTTACGAAGAGTTGAATATATTTGTTGGCGGTGGAATTCTGGTATTACAACCCCGTTCCGTTGTTGACATGATTTCATGCAGATTTATTTCTGGACAATATTCCCAAAAAAGAAGGCTATCATGCTGCACGCATTTGTGAACTTGTTGCTACGCCCTATTCCCCGTCACAACCTTGGCGGGTTTCCCTTATTGATGTAGACAAGATTTGGAAACAAAACCAAGTGAATAAATGGAAACTCAACAAAACTATTATTCCTTGAGGCCAGGGCCAAAGTTCATCGGCATGGGCATGAGCTTTGAAGGAATCCGAGTGCTATGGCTGTCAACATGTTTTTGGCTTTTTGCGCGCTTTTGGCTGTTTGTGATCTTCCGGCTGTCCGCAGGCTTTGGACAAGGAAAGGTTCTTTGCGCCATCCGACCACTTTGGTTCTTCTTCCTGCCTTTGATCAACTACTCTCATACTATAACTCTCAAGGAGATTTTTGGCATCTTGAGCCACTTCCGTACCGTGGACCTCTTTTGTTCTTGGAGCTATCCACACTCTTTAACCTCTCCACCGAATTTGACCTCTCCGCCTACTTTGGTTTCTCTTCCGTTTCTGCTCTCGTATTTCTGGTCCCTCTTCTCTTGCTGGATCAATATAGGCATCAGATTTCCTCTCAAGTCAGACTTACCATCTGGATGTCCGAGGGCTGAATGAATAGTCCGAGGGATATGACTTCCCGTACTCTCCTTTAGGTCTTGAACCATGGGCCTCGTCGATATGTGGACGTGGAGGGTCAGCCTGAAGGCCAGATAAACTACAAAGTTCAAAAATTTATTTTGATGTACATACATTTTGCAGTACAAGCCACTGCATGAAAAGCCATAAGGAGGTGACACAAACATCAATTTTCTTCCGCCATTAAGAGGGTTTCACCATGGATCATCAATGTCTTGATTATGACCATAGGAACATAACCAGCAGAAGCCACATCCATTATATTTGACTTCCATTGATTCTCAAACCGGTAGAAAATGTTAGACATTCTTCTGGCTGCCAGGAGCATTATCCTCAATGGGTACCAAATTCTTGGAGTTTCCAACGTCCTGTAATGTGGGATAATTTTAAGGGTATTTGAAGTGGCTGGAATTTTACCAGCCTGAAATGAATGGTGGTTCTAGCAGCCTTTGATGAAATGAGCGGTTTCAATGGCCTCTAAGTTAGCCAATTTTCCCAGTAGCCTCTAAAGTGGGGGGCGGTTTTAATGGCTTCTGAAGTGGCTAGATGTCTGAGCAGCCTCTAAAGTAACTAGCAAATTGGGAAGCTTGAATTGGATTTCTGCAATAAGGCCAGTAGGAATGGAATATGGATACCGCATATCACCATTAGACTTTGGTTGGTTGCATGAGCCTTCCACCATTTTCATGTTTGCCATAATGTTGGTTTTTGTATTGTGCTACTTTTGACTGTAACATTTTCATAGTGGCACATGGTAGTGAACGTCTTCACTATGAACTTATTCTTCATATTCAAATAGAGAATCTTAGATCTCACGTTCTTTAATATACTGCTCAATTGTTAAAGTCTTGAGGCAGCATTTGGACACCGAACACCCATCATTCATTTGGGCTACTATTTTTACTGGCCATTTGAAACTTCTTCATCTATGGTTGCTTCTCGTGACATCACGGATCTAGTAGCTCCCACGTTCCTAATCAATGTCATTTTCCTTTTTTTTGCACACATACTGTCCTCACAATTTCTGTTGGTGAAGTTCTTAAACTGGATAGGAGGCATACACCGCTAACATTTATAGGTTACTTTAAGGTATGGGCCACATGCTAGACCCAAGGAAACCTTATTAAATTTTTCATTTACCTCTATGGTGTTGTTTTGAATTCTATGAACTCGTTGTATGGTTGATGCATGAATAGAAAATTTTGCCAAAATGACTTTGACCTTGGACATTGAAATAAGGAGCATGAGAGAGCAAGTGACTAGCCGATTCTGTGAACTAATGCAAGATCATCCTACCCAATCTGAAATATTCTTCTTAAGGTAATTCAGTGAAGAATGATATGGCCGCAATGATTATATTCCCATCATTCATGAGTTCAGCCTCATCCATATTGGGATATTTGAAGAAATGCCATGAATCAGTATTTTAGCAATGTGATAGAGGTGAAGCCTATGTTGTGGATAAAAGCTTTATAGTGGTGATGGATAGGAAATATTCATCCCTTTGAAATGGTAGGGAGTGCCATTGAGTTTTTTGTGATGGTATTGAAGTGGTGGTTGAAGAAGCATCTATATGGTCTCAAATTAGGCACAAGGTTGTTTCATGACCTGTCATTGAAGAATATGGATTTCTCCTCCAAATCCACTTCTCATACTGGTGGCACTCAAACGTCTAAAGAATCTAGTGGCACTATCTTGGCACCTTTTCCCTGAGAAACAGTGCCAACATGGTTAAAAGATATAAAAGTCTTCAAATCTCTAGGTTTTCAATTTTGCATTATCAGAACTTTAATGTCTCTCCTCCAAGTGACATTCACTTAAATAGTAACATCCCTGTAATTTACCTCTCAGTGGCATACAAGGGAATGCACGGGACATGGAACCAGTCGGATGGCTAAATTTTTGCATTTCATAAGACAAATATATAGCTATGTTTCTGGAATCAATGCAGACAAGGTTTTGATTCACTAAAGTGAATGTTCGCTGTATGTGCCACTGGTTTCATTAACAGGGAAAGAAAGATGCAATTCATCATCTCCGCTTCCAAATTTTTATGGATGTTTCTTTGGAAAGGGTAGTTGAGTACCTTTATATCAAGATCTCCTCCATCTTACAGTAGTTCAGATTGATGAAAGGACAAAACTTCTTCCAAGTGATTTTTGAGTGACATATGTTGTGTTTACTGGGGCCACACAAACTGTTTGGTAAATTTGGTACCAAATGTTTGGCAGTGGGGATGAGCAATTTTATTGATTCACTCCCCTTTTCCCCTAGATTCTCTTCAAAATCCAAGTAATGTATAAGGGAAGGAATTTTTGTATCCATTCCCTGTATGTTTCATAGTTGTAGAATTAAGTGGTTAATGAACCATGTTCTAGTGATGTTGTATTTGAGGAGAAGCCTCTTTTAATTCATTACTTATTAAGACGTCATACATGACAGATTTTCACCTTCCCTACGAGAAGAAAGCATCAATGCTGATTTAGGAATTACTCCGTTTCCTGAAGAACCAGTTCTTGACCCAAAACGTGTTCCCAACAAGGTATGCTGATGTTTAAAAATTTTGTAATGTTTTTGGAATAGCTTCAAAGTGTTGTGGTATTTGGTTTTTGTATTGTAGCAACAGTTATGAATGTTTGGAGTCCATGAAGGGAGGTTCCGTCCAAAGAAGTTTTTTTACATGCTCTAAGCTGATCGTGAAGTCATGAAGAACAACTTTGTGAAGCAGCTTAGGCATCACTTCGATTTCAATACCAAAAAGGTGATTTTCATTTAAATCTTATGTCAACAACCCTTGATCCTAATGTAAATCGAACCCATTTCTGTGGTGAAAGTATTGTATGTTTCTTGTTTTTTCACGAAAGATAATTTGAAAAAATGGATGGCATTTATAGCAATGGGAATTATGATCGTGCACTTGTTTGATGTAACTTAAAATCTTCAAAAGGAGCCATGAATTGATGGAATAAAGTTTCCTGAAGGTGATCCTTGTATTCTGTCAAAAAGCTTGGAAGGATAGTTTTTCAAGATCTGAAATTCTTGTACACTAACCATGGTGTTGCAAAACACCTGTTGCCCTCTTACGGTATGGGTAGGAGGCTGGCAGAATACATGCTGGTTGCCAAGGAGGTGCACAGGGATTTTATTCGAGAGTTCATAGTTGTCCCTCCTCATCTGTTGATTCCACGCAACGTAAGGATACTTGGACACCCTCTGTTTCCTTTTTTGTCTCCTTTGTATAGCTTAGAACCTTGATAAGATATTTTGAACATGTGATGGACAATATGAAAATATAAAAATTCATATATGTTTTTGACTTAAAAAAGAATCATTGTCAACCTAGTGGCGGAGAGAGGAAATGGAGGAAGAATACTTGACTTGCTGTAAACAAGATCCTTGCATGGGGAATAGTTATGCACGCGAACGTTCTGGGTACACATCAGGCACTTGGACCCAGTGCTCTTTCTTACTCTTAAAGAGGTATAACACATCCTTTTTTTGTATTCATGTGATACAAGTGTCCGTAAGGATTACCTTGTGCTATTTAGTATTTTCGTGAGACTCCAGAGAGACTCCGTTATCTTCTTTGAAATGCATCTTCATGTACAGATGTGATAGTAAAGAGCTTGCGAAAACATCATGGGATCACATTGAAGACATCATAGATCACTTAGCTGTTACCAAGACTGCAATACAACATGTTTTTTCACTTTTGATACGTGTACCCACACCTGAAATTTCCCTTCAGTTAATGTTTTCAAATACCATTGACATGATCATTTGGAGGATGTCAATGCTTCTGATGCACCCATGTTGAAGATGAATGTATTGAATATGAAGGATGGAATGTTGCAAGGACAACTAAGTATTGGATAGTATTACAAAATGCAAGGAAATGTTCAATGGCTTCCCTTCTACAATTTCAGGCCTGAATGGAAATGTGAGATCGTTGGAATCTCATGAAACTACTGGAGTTGTTGAAAAAACACAAAGGGTACACAGGAAAACATAATGCATCACCTCCGATTTTCATCTTATTTCTTTATCTTACTCTCAGATCTCTCTCAACATCTCCCTTTTCCTCACCCTCTCTCTCTCTCTCTCTCTCTCTCTCTCTCTCTATATATATATATATATATAGATATATCTCTCTCTGTATCTCTCTCTCTCTCTTTCTCTTTCTCTCTCTCTCTCTCTCTCTCTCTCTCTCTCTCTCTATCTATCTCTCTCTTTCTCTCTCTATCTCTTTCTTTCTCTATTTCACCCTTCACTCCCTCTTTGTCTTCCTCCTCCTCCCACCTAGTCCTTCGATCACACATTCACTCTTCAATTTCCCCCAAGTCCTCATATATTGTACTTTCCTCATTAATGGAGAAATGAGGGGGCTCGAAGATAAGAGCTTTTTTCATGGTGATAGGGGTTGAGTAATGATGAGTTTTTCGCCCATATGATGTTTCTCAAGTTTAAACGTGTTTTCAGTTTTGACACATGTTTATGTACATAAATATGCAAATACATGTCTATAATTGTAATCTAGACCCTAAACTCTAAACAAACTCCATGGAAAACAAAAGGCAAACTATGCCTCATGACATCGTATTGGTCCACATCACTGTTCTATGTGCAAGATAAATAAAGGCACCTTTGCATTTTATTTTTTGAGCATATTATTTTGTAGTACTTCTCTATGCCACCTTACCTTGTTCTCGATGGTTGTTTACCAAATCTTGATGATCTTCTAATTGAATCATTTGACATCTTTTTCTCCATCTACTCTATTCAATACCTTTTCTTCGGAATGTTCACTCATTTTTACATATACTCTATCTCATTTGTGCTAAGTAACGTACTCCCACATACTTCCACCTTATGCCCATGCTTCTTCCAACGACCTTTGTGAGAAACTAAGCACCCAAAGCCGTATTGATTTTAAGTAGGATTCATCATTACAAACCCTTTTAGACATGGTAAGACAAGACAGGCAACTGCTTAAGTAACACGAGATCTTTCCTTTTCCCTTAATCATATCCACCTTTTTTTATTTCGTCTAACTTAAAAACTAAAACAACAAGACTTCAAATAAAAGTACTTCTCTTAGAACATAGATATCATAGTAGCTCCCATTGCAATATAGTTGCTCGATACATACGGTTCCAACCGTTTGCTAAATCTAACAATTATACCACCTTTTCATGAACAATGGTAGTACAATGTTGAATATGTTTGCCCCTTGTGAAGGTAAGATCCCTAGATCCATTGTATGGTGACTCAACTACGCCTCATCCCATGTGAGATATGTCTTGTGAGTAAACCATGGTTGGAAATAGTATTTTGGATGTTTTGTTGATTTGGCCAAGTGAAAGGTCATGAGTGTGATCTTTGCCAATGTAATTTTTTTTAATAAAACTTCTAAGAAAGAAAGAGTGTAGCCTTCTAAGAAGCTACATGCTTCATCTTCCACCTTTGTTGTAGGATGCATATGTGTGAAACCCATAGTGCAAGTCTATTGGTTTTGAAGTTGGGTCACGCCATTCCTCAAACATGTTCTTATGAGTTGTAGGAAAAGATATACACATGCTGATCAATGAACTCCTGCTTAATGCTTTATTATGTATTGATGACTTGAAACTTTATTGAGATGTAATGCTATGGCATTAGCACTGTTGAAGGTGAAGAATATGCATAATTATCTTTCAGGTGTATAACACATGCATGTAAAGGAATTACATATAACTTCTGTGTGTTGTTATATTTTGAAGCTTCTCTTCCATAAGAGGATAGCTTGATTGCTAGCACAAACAACATAAGAAATACCCCTACTCAAACTTTGTCCTTGCTTCAAAAGCCTTGAAATTTACCATCAACCATTATATCACATTATCGTAAGACACAATTCACCCAAATGTAAACCTTATTTAGCACATAAAATTCATCTTAGTGTACAATCAATTCCACTTATGATAAAACCACAATGCAAGTCAGGCAAGTCCATGCTGCTTCCATGATAGTATTTCCATAAAATTGATCAACACAAATCCAATCAACTTTGGGAAAACGTCATATACACATGCTAGTCTATCAAATATGAAGAAAGCTTCTATGTTATCATGTGTTTGTTTCATTTATGCATTTATTCCATTTTAGGTCAGATGAAAATTGTCAAACCCAAAATTTGTTTCTTTGCCTTCTATCAAGGGTAAATGAATTTGTGCTCAATAAGAAAAATATCACATTCTCAATTCAGTGAAACACTACATAATCCTTCTCCAACTGTTTCACTTGTCAAAAAAGAAGAGTGTTGTATGTATTCCTTAAATGTAAACTTAGACTTCCATATTGTTTGATTGAGACAAACAAAAGTGAAGGAAACATTTAAACGTGCACGCTACAGGATTTTAATATTCACGTTGCTGATTTATGGCCCCATGAACCGTATGAAAACTCTTCATAGCTCAAAAAAGTGAAAATGATCAAACATCAATAAGTTTTTCTTACAGTGTGTTGATAGAATTATCTTCTATTTCCTCATTCCAAAAATTCAAGTTGGGAATTTTAGAATTCTTGTAATGAAATAAGTGTTGGAGAATTTAAAGTGCATCATGGTTCCGCACTTGATATCTTTTTCGGCCACAGTATGTGGTTGACAAACAACCATGAGATTCAAAGACTTGGACGCAAAATATTTTCCAACAACAAAGAATGTACATGGCTTCTTGGCTGGAATGAATGGAAATGCAACTCAGTGTTCTCAA
>SZWC01029281.1:12959-26437 GCA_023375785.1 Penium margaritaceum
AGGGAACCGGAGACATCGGTGACGACGTTTGCGGCAAGGGTGTAAGTTCTCATGCCCTTGAAGTCTCCGCCTGCGGTTCCAGAAACGATGTAGTTCGTGGTGCCCTCGTTCGCGCCGTTTGCGTCCACGTCACTCGCAAAGCCGAGGGAGGTGGGAGCCGTGGCGCCGTTGGGCGTGAACCGGAGCGCCATATCTGGGCAGAGAGCGTGCTGCTGGAAGAAGTCGGCAGGGTACATCTGGTAGGTGGAGGTGAGCTTCACCACGGCGCAGAAGGGAGACAGCGGAACGGCGTCGGTGATACCCTGGGCGTAGTCGTCTGCAGTGAAGTGGCAGTCGGCCGCCGCGGCTCCAGCGACTACTGCGCTGTGTGGTGTTGGTGGTGTCTGGGCCGGCTCGGGTGGCGTTTGCGCGAGCGCGTGTGGCATCAAGGCGCAGAAGGCTATGAGGAGGATGGTAAGCCTCGGCAACCTAGCTACCCGCCGGACGGGCCGAAGCGAGTCGCGAGTCATGGTCGACTTGAGTTGATGGATTGGGGCACTCGTACGGCGCACACTGACGGTGAAGGCAGAAAGCCGTCCGTGCGCGCGTGCACGCGTGCGCGCCTTGAAGCGGAATCCTAAAAGGAGTTTCAGGTNTCACTCGCAAAGCCGAGGGAGGTGGGAGCCGTGGCGCCGTTGGGCGTGAACCGGAGCGCCATATCTGGGCAGAGAGCGTGCTGCTGGAAGAAGTCGGCAGGGTACATCTGGTAGGTGGAGGTGAGCTTCACCACGGCGCAGAAGGGAGACAGCGGAACGGCGTCGGTGATACCCTGGGCGTAGTCGTCTGCAGTGAAGCGGCAGTCGGCCGCCGCGGCTCCAGCGACTACTGCGCTGTGTGGTGTTGGTGGTGTCTGGGCCGGCTCGGGTGGCGTTTGCGCGAGCGCGTGTGGCATCAAGGCGCAGAAGGCTATGAGGAGGACGGCAAGCCTCGGCAACCTAGCTACCCGCCGGACGGGCCGAAGCGAGTCGCGAGTCATGGTCGACTTGAGTTGATGGATTGGGGCACTCGTACGGCGCACACTGACGGTGAAGGCAGAAAGCCGTCCGTGCGCGCGTGCACGCGTGCGCGCCTTGAAGCGGAATCCTCAAAGGAGTTTCAGGTGAACAGTTGATGACAGCCTTGTCACTAGGGCCTTAGTCCTCTCGCAAGCGTGCTCAACGAAGGCGTCTGGCTGACTCGCTGTGTGTCTCTCGCGCAGCTTTCGGTCTGCGAATGTGCTAGCAAAGCTGACAGCGCTATTGCCGCGTTATATCGAGGGCTGCTCCGTTCCGCACCGCGTTCTCGCGGAGGGAAGAGCGCCGCGGAACGGTGGGCGACGAGTCGCGCAAATGTTGTCAACCGCGGCGCACTGCTCCAGTGGCCAAAGGCCGTGTAGGAGCTCGAAGCACCCCACACCGCATGGCAAGCTAGGTAGATCGCCCGTCCCAATGACTTCTTCAATCCATTCCTAATGAGCACGCATGCACCCAAACCACCCACATGAAACAAATTGACCATAATATTCCTAATTGTAATCTGAGAAACTCAACACAAAAAACCTTCATTCATAGATCCAGGCTGACATTCAGAGGTCCATTCATGGACACTCTCACTTAACTTGCTGAATCGGTTCAGCATAGGTTTCCGCACATTTCTCCCTACCTCTGCCTACCAGCCTACATCTATAGGTACCGTAATTCACGAGTTTCAGCCAAACGATCTCCACCCCATGTGTGCCCGGACTTATGAAATCCAGCATTCATGAAATCGACACACCAACAAAGTGGCAAGTAGAGTTATCAACGACCCTCCAAACATAACCCTTCTTTTGTTATCCTTGAATTCATCATCAACGTTTGAAGCCCTTTCGTTTTTAATGCTTTCATTCATCTATTTTTCTATGATTGAATATGGAAGGAGGAAAAACTGAAGGGTGAAGTGTTGAGTCGCAAAAACGGAATTCATCAAACTACCAATCATAACTAAGGTCAAAAACAAAAGACATCCATCATTGATACGAGCTCTTCAACATGCCGTAGCTAAAATGCCAAATCTATTTTATCCAATACAGGATAAAATATGACCCCTCAACGTTAATAATTAAGAGGCCTAGCCCTATTCCCCTCCTTATGTAAAGTGAAGGGCCTTCCACTACGTCAATCATTGACTGGCACGGCCTTGGAGTCTTCAAAAAGCAAAAGATCCTCCCAACGAAACTCCTTAGGCAACACTCATACCTGAATGGTTTTCACGAGACGACTTAACCGCAGATAGAGTCTAATGACCAATTTTTCCACCTCATAAGAAAATCAATCAGAAGAATTACGTTGTGTAAATAATCTCTTCCTTGCTTTAGACTGAAACAAGCACAATCGCATGCAATCAAGGTTTGTGGAAGGAGAATGTTGAGTGCATACAACATGTTTAAATTATTAAACCAAACATACAATTTAAAGGAGCTACCTTTGCTTTTATCCTAATTTTTAAAACAAGCATTAACATCCTCCCACTTCATCAAAATATCATTTTGTACAAACTGGTTTGCACCTTGGTGAAATTCCACCTTATGTTCTTTAAAAGGGGTGAATAAAGTTGCTTCTTCCACCATTGTGCTCAAATCAATGGATCATCTATAGGATCAAAAGTGATGCAATAGAACTTCTCGAGGATGAAAAGAGTCATGATCTTAGAGCGTCCTAAAAATTAAAATGCATAGTTTTGTGCCTTTCCTTTTAGTGATGTGCACTCCTATTGGTGATCCATACTATGGCGACCCGTAAAAACGTTCACGTTCGAGAAAACATTTTGAACAATGTAGGATGTCACTCTAGTAGCCACATATTTTCAAGATTAAAACTTCTACAAACCTCTTAAAAATACCACGTTATGCACATGGTATCCGACAAAGTATTACCAATTAAATAACAAGTATGTTATCTTCAATAAACAATCAACACGTGGGTTGAAACACGGAATAACTTGGCCACAAAACATGATTTTAATGGTTATTCTCTAGATTTCTAGAACTTAGAGATGACCCAACGACACAAATATGTACTTGCTAGTAAACATCTTAATTGAAGATAACCCAATTTTATACAAACTTTCTTGCATATGCCCATGCAACGTTGAAACCATCTTCTAAAACAAAATCACTCCTGAGGCCCATTTCCATAACAAAATGCAAAAATAGTAACCTCGAAAAGTTTTTACTAATTCAAAACATCTTTCAAGAAACGACGTCATAGTACGCCACATTCACATACAATGTACCTTAAAACTAACCATTCCATGTGGGCTAGCAACATGGAAGCAAGACCTAGGTGAATTTATATGGGTGGAAGCAAAGTGCCAATGTATTTCCACTCGTGACTATTCTCTTACCTTTAATCTATCTGATAAGTGAATTCCACACTACACCTAACATATAATCAGACCCAATACCCTACTACTTATTTATTTTTATACTAAGTGATTATGAAGGAGAGGCAAATTCATTTATTTGGCTACCCATAGAAATTCCTTGACTTAAACGAATACCATTCAATAATTGGTCATGTAAGTTCAGTATGGTTTCTTTCTGGTCATTCTACACATAGTGATAAGTTTTTTGGCACTTTGTTTTGGCATTTCGGCCATGTGTATTGATTTTGCTCCGCTTGTCATGACCTTTACATGGTGGTTGGTCGTAAGATCGGGAGCACAAGTGTGGAGAATGTTAAGAGACAATTCTTCTTAGTGATAAATTGATAGTAGACATAGATTGTAATAGTATGAATTGATGTATTGATAATGATGTTATGGTAGTCAAAAGTGAGGTGGTTCAGAGTTGAAAACAGGGCTTGTCACTTTTCACAACAGTGGGGTCACTTGGGTATTCTTTAGAAGCGCAAAGTATACATTATTGTCATAAGTTCAGCAACTTGGTGATGTATATCCAATGTGCACGTGCAAGATGATAAAGTTTGCTTGAGCCGTTTGGTGATCTTTCAATTTGCGTGATGCAAATATACGCTCTTGTTCGTTTGTTCTAGAAGCTCCTCTTTGGTTCAAAGCGGGGCTTCAAGGACAAATTCTTGTAAGGTTTGTTGAAGTCATCCATGGAAACTCCATCTCTAGCCTTGAGTCGTTTTGGAATACAAAAAAACAATCATCAACGTGCGAGGATTCTAAGGTAGTTTGGAGAATTCCCCTCGAACTTAGAAAACGTGGCTGCAAATAAGTCACAACGTTAGACAGCAAAAAATAGGTCGTTTCTAGGTTTACATCCTAATGCATGTCATCATCATAATACCTTTCCCCCTCCTAGCAGCAACGGCGGATCGCGCCACCACAAGTTTGTAATCGCTCTCGGTAGCTGTAATGAGAGGATCGATGTCCAAAAGTTGGTTGTACTGATCCGAGTTGATGTGTGCCATGTAATAGTTCTTCCAATTGATTAGACATTGTTCTTCGCCTCAATGTCATCACTAACCTGAGATCTCCTAAACTTCTTACTCATGGTCGTCGTCTGCAATCATGGGTGGCGGAGCAAATGCCACATGCCCAGGAAAATATCGTACTTGATTGATGTAGTGTCGGAGTTAAACAATGTGGAAGACCGGTTGGATCTGCATGTTGTTAGGTGGTCAAAGTTTTGCAACAACTCGAGTGCGCATCTTAAATATCTCAAATGGCCATAACCATCAAGGCTTGACCTTTGGATTGATCGATCCGTGGAGTTTGACGATTGTTGAACAATGCTATACTTTTTTGCCTGTCTTAAACTCCATAGTTTTTCCATGTTAATCAACTTGCCGCTTCATAGCTGCTTGCCTCTTTGCAAGATTTGACACGTTTGTTGCGAAAGTCTTCAAATGAATGTGTTTTGATGGCTAAGATGTTGCTCATGCTTTGTACGCAAATGCAAGTGGTCGTACCTGCTCCATAAACCACCTTTAAAAATGTTTTTCTTATTGTGACACATGCCTCATTGTGTGCCTACTCGGTTGATGGTAGCTTTAATTCCCAGTTAGTGCCGTGAGGTTTGTACATGGTTTGGAAAAGTTGTTTTTGAGTTTCGTTGGTTCGCTCATTTTTTCCATAGATTTTCAGATGCAACGCCATTGAACATTGATGTTGACTCCCATACCGCTACATCAAATATTTTCAGAGTTGGCTAGTAAATCATGCATCCCGATCCCATGTAGCTAGATGATTTGGTTAAGGAACAGTCGCGGAGCACCTTTGACATAACATTTCTAGTGGATTCAATGAAATGTGCCATCTTCAAGAGCTTGCCAACGTCGACAAGTACAACGTCCAAACCCATTAGTGTGACTGCAAACTAATCTTGAAATCCATGGAGATTTTGGTCCAAGTTTTCTTTGCTATTGGTGGTGGCCGTAGAAGTCCGAGGGTTCAATTTCTTTGACTCTTGTGTCGTTGGCAAAGGTCGTACATTTTTCACAAGCTCGTCATGTCAAGAAACATTTTTTCCAACCAATAGTGTTTTGCAAGCTTCTTCAATGTTTAGTCAACTTTGAAGTGGCCTCCTCGATTAGTTTCTCAGCATTCCTTATGAAGCATGCGTTTTATCTCTTCAACTTCGGGGACAACTTGATTTCTATGCCCTCTATGTTAATAAAAGCTTACAGAGTGGATTTTCTACCAGTCGTATGTTGCGTGGTCTTCATAGCAACGTGCATATAAAACTTCCATGTATGGATGTTTTTTAATCCTAACTGCGTTGACCTCTTTGTGATTGGGCAGTCACCAAGCGCATCTACTCAATTTGTTTGTCGTTACCAATACTCGATCTTGTAGCCAAAGTTGGACTTAAGGAACTTTGTCCCATGAGTTTGTTGTTGGCTTTGGTTTGCCTGCATTTTTAGGTTCATAGGGTTATGGTGATCTCTAGGAAAAACACATGGGCGGCAGTCCAAACAAAAGTGCTAGGTATCAAAGGTGTGAGTAACGGAACACATCTCCTTCTCATGGCCAGCGTAGTTGAGCTGTACTTCGTGAAGCTTCCGCCACATATACGCGATGGGTTTTTCTCCTCTGACATTATCCTATATAAGAACAGCTCTAATTGCATGATAAGAGGCATGCGTAGCCATAACATAGTCGACCGTTCGATCTACCAACCGAAGGGTTGGAAATGAGATCAAAGCTGTATGTGAAGAGGCACTAACACTCAAGAATATTGCTTCATAAAACTCCAAAAATAGAATATCAATCAACCGCCAAACATGTGACAGATATACTCCATTGATCATTGACTAATGTCACATTTTCTGGGCTTTTCATAGACACTCTCACTCGTTGATGTTCGTCTCGAATTTGGTTGCATACAAGGATGGTGATAAAGTATTCGAGAACAAAACCATTCAGGTATGGACAAAACATGTTTTTCATTGCTGCCATGATCATTGCACTGGCATTTCTAAATGAGATAGCCATGTTTACAAACTTCAAGTGTCCGGAACACGTTCAAAAGCCATCTTTTGCAACAATCAATTTGGGGATGCGTATCATAATTGTACCCAATTCGTAAATCGATTTGGTGAAACTTCTTCCTCCACGTACTTGGTCAAAAGGCTTGTCCAAATGAGGTAGAGGGTAGCCGTTCTTGATTTCCATGTCGTTTAATGCCTATTAATCCACGCATATCTTCATTTTTCCAGTTTCCATTTTAAGAACAATACTAAAACAATGTATAAGGCAATTGACGGTCAAATGAACACCTGAGTTAGCATGTTGTCTTGCTTTCTCTTGAGCTCCATGAGTTTGTGATCACTCATCTTGGAAGTCCCCTTGACAGTTGGTATGCTGCCGTGTTTAAGTTCAATTTGGTGGTTGATGTCGCACAAGGGAGGGAGGTTGCTCACAATTTTTCGTGGAAAACCCCTTCAAGTTCTTTCAAAATTGGAGTGAACTCCTTCGGTTCATTCCTAAACTTCAATGTCAATGAGGTAGATGAAGCTAGTGAGATTGATGAGGTTGATGTGTTAGCTGAAGTTTGTGATTCCTTCCATGTGTTGTTCAGATCAACATGGAACAACTCAAGAACCTTTTTCGTAGGTATGGGTTTTCCACGTCAATTGAGATTGGTATACATTGTGGTCGTTGCTTGCGTGCAATTGTTATTAAAACTTTTACATTTTTATCGCTGTTGTTAAAACTTTGGTTATGGCACAAGCAGAAGGAAAATCTACTGCAGGTTGTGTTCAATGTACAAGATGCTGGTACTCTAGTCAACTTGTGTACTCTGTTAGTATATGAAATATCGCTCAAGGATCACCTTTTTTCACTCATTTGGCAGGATCTCCATATGATTACATCTTGTATATCCACGATCTGCAGTGGAAATGGGTTCTAAAGTCAACGAATGAAAACTCCACCGTCACTAGTTTTTCCATGGAAGCTTCCACATTGGTTTAGAGTGTGTGCACTCTGAAGACTCAGCCTTAGTGTATGGAGGGCATAGTCCTAGCAGTAAGATAGATTTGGAGATGTCTGTCAATGAGAACAAGAAATGACACAGTTAAATGTTAAATGAAAAAACAAAAGTGAGTACGGGATATTCATGTTGTCCGGTCCGCTAGCCAAGGCCTCTCTCTCTTTTTTTCCTAGTTTGCTACAACAAGCTACTTGCACCTGAACTTCGTTCCCTTACGGCACCTGGTGCCTTGTGAGAGAAGTCACAGGCCATCAATCCTCCAGAAGGACAGTCCATCCTGGCTCTAGGCGTGCTGCCACGTTCGTCCCGTATGACTTATGGCAATGGGTGCGGTAACCTTGTTCTACACACTATTGCAGAACTGCGAGCGTTGCATAAAACTCAAAAAGAGAATCGTGCAACCAAGAACTACGATTGTTGCACATTTATGCTCCAACCATTGATCGCGCTTGTCGTCGGAGTTTCCGATTGAGAGAACCCCTTGATGTGAAGCGTCACCGTTTTCCCACTTGCCAAGAAACTTGCCTAACCCTTAACTTGCATGTTTGGAACATGCACAAGAAGAAGCATGTGAAACAAGCTCCTGGTGGCGGTCTCACCCTTACGTGTCTGTCGCTCACTCACTTTCTCGCTGCTCCTCGTCCTTGCATCTCACAGTCGTGATCAAGTAGAGTTAAGGTCAAATGCGAGCAAAATTTCTAAAAAATGTAGACTAACCCAGATGCCCCCGGAACTTGGTCGAGACCCAAAGTATGCGTAAAAGATAAGGGCATCTCATTGCATTTGTGCTTCAAACGCAGATATTTTACTTATTGATCAGATACAAAACTCTGAGATGCACATCCATCATGTCATGCTGGCAATTTGTTTTTCATTTTAAGACACCTCGTTGACACTCTCAAAAATTCTGTAAGTTGGTCGTCCTTGTATCCCTCGTCAAAGTTTTAGATCTCAAGATCTCGTGTTTTGGGGAATCGTAACCTTTGAGGTAGAAGATCATTAGGTGTAATTTTCTAAGCTTGAATAGGAGTTTTTCCATTTACTCTTGCTGTCGGCCATTTCTTGACTTTTGCTTTTTTTGCTACTTCACCCCTTCTAGTTTTGCCTAAGGCAGATTCTTGTAATGCGGCTGATCTTCACACAACTGTAGGTGGTGTGCTGATCTCCTTTTTGTAAAAGGGCATCGACTACCTCCAAAGTCCATTTCTCCAATTGCTTTCACCAATGCTCATTACTTTATTGTGGGTTGGTATATGCAGCCTTCGCCATACAATTCATTGTATGTGATTTGAGATGAGATTAGCGGATTAGATGCCTTCAGCAGCTACGACGATCTATAACAGATCGTTGGTGATGTCCTACATTATGAGGGCTCTACTATTATCATTTGTAAGGCCATTTTTGTGGGAAAACGGAATTCATCTTTACGAGGTGGCTACGGATGATAATCTCGTAAAAATGCCAATTGTACTTTTCCACACACAAGAGCTACTTTAATCATTGTAGCTAGTAGTAAACCTTTGCTTTCTTTTTTGCTTGCCAAAACGGGCAATGAATGTTGTGGTGAAGTCGCGCGAGTTTGCTAAAGGAGTTATTGATAACTTCCAGGTCAAGTGAATTTGTTGGAGAGATAGTACGCCTAGTCCTTATGATGCATTAGACGTTTGATCATTGCGTCAGCTGCCTAGTCCCATTTGATCAACACGTTCAGCCCACCTAGTTAGAGGTGGGCCTTCCAAAAGTAAGGCTGCATGCGTCACCTTTTGATCTTAGGATTGAACCTTGGTACCAGATGAACATATCTCCACATTCGTCAAGAAGATCCCCACCATGGGTCCCTTGGGGTTTCATGTATTGAACGGCTCACAAACTTTTCAATGAATTGAGGCCTTGTTGATGTGAAGTCAATTAGTGAGTAACTCTTCTTGCCCTTTTGAGTCACACGTTTTATCTACATGCTATTGTAGTTATTTGAGGAATGTACATTGCAAAGCTACCACCTGTGCTAGCTAGGGAGTTAGCTTTGCATCCTTGTCACTTGTCGCTAATGAGGATGTATTGGTTGGTGGTGGACGTAGGACTTGCATGTCCGACATGTCGAGTACTAGACTAGTTGCACTACTCATGGTCATGGCTATCATTTGATCATCCTCCTCCATGACGCTGATGGTCTTTTGCGAGATGCTTTCGATCATGGCCTTCTTCTTTACTGGTTAGTGTGTTTATCATTGAGTGCGCTTTCATCGTGCGTGGTCTCCGTCGCAAGGTATGCAACTTTTCATCAATGGAGATGCGCTTGAAGATTTGTGCTAGTCTCTTGTTGATTTGAAAAATGGTCTTATGCTTCGCTTTGGCAGATGCACTCTTGTACCAAGTGTTACGTTGGTCCGAAGTGAGGTGGGCCACACTTGAAAATGGGGCTTGTTACTTTTCACAAGACTATAGTCAGTTGGGCATTTTTTAGGAGCACAAAATAAGCTTTTCTCTTGTAAGTGCCAAAACTTGGTTTTTTTTATACAATATGCAAGTGCAAGGAATGAGGGTTGCTCGAGTTGTTTGCTAATCTTGGGGTTTGCATGACAAAAATTTGCGCTTTGGCTTGTTTGTTTTAGAAGCTCCCTGCCGGTTTGAGCGGGGGCTTCAAGGACAAATTCTTAGTTTTTGAGTTTTTCTTATTTTTTTAGTGGAAACTATGTCCATAGCCTCAATTAATCAAGGAACAATGAGAATATGTTTGTGCAAGTTTGAGAAGTGACCCAAACTAGCCGTTGATGTGCGAGTTTTAGAGAATTTAGATGTAGAATAGCAACCCTGACTAAGTTGCGGCACCGGACAGCAAAAATCCGTCAAGCCTAGGTTTAGTTCCTATTGTATACCATCGACATAACAGACGTAACTTTCATTTAACTTGTATTGATTTTTACATATCATAATTATTCCCTCATAAAAGATGTATAATGGATGTATTCATCATCTAACTCATAATGCCTTGTACTACATGCAATGTATCGTTGAGTAGTGGGTTTGCTATTAATGTTCAACATTATAATCATTAAACTTAGTTAGGTATGTGTATTTGTGCGGATTCTAAAAGAAGGAAAAAACCAAAAATCAGTTCTTATTAAAAAAAATCTTCTGTTTTACTTTCGTAGGTAATAAATAATTGTTTAACAACAGTTACAATTTGATACAGATTTGTTTATGGTGCAAAATTGATGTTTTCTTTTCCACTTCCTTCTTTTAAAACAAAAGACTCATATAATTGAAGGAATTATTTCAAAGTTCTCATTTATTTGTATAGATGATAAATGATATTCGAAAACATATTCATAGCTAATCATTCAGTTGCAAAAGGAAATGGCTTTCTAATAAGCAAGTGTACAAAGAATGTCAATTTCATTTGTTTTAAAATGAGAAACATGATTGCTTAAACTTCCCTCCACTTGTCTACGTTTATATCAAATATATATTCAAGTTTTGCTTATGAATAAGTATAATGAAACAGTAAGTCAGTTTTTTAACTAAAACTTTAGGTGAAAAGATGAAGGCTACTTTCAAGTTTGTGACCTCTATCATAAATAGTTAAACTAGAAGAAAAAAACATGGAATAGTACCAATTGATAAATTCAAGTTTATTTTTGAAATTCGGACAAAAATTATGTGATATGTTGATTTTCTAATTCAATTTTTTATGTTGAGTTTTCATGTGAATGATTTTAAGATTCATTTTTCCTTGTCATTCTGTTATTCAGGATGATAAATGATTTCATTCTGGAGGGAATTTGAAATGAGAGGAAAATTTATTTGGCTGTATTTTGAGGAACATTTAGTGGTGAAGCTGATACCACCCTTTTCTCTTTGATCTTTTTGCATTTGCTCGTTCATGATAACTTGTTCGGAACGAAAACATGTTCTTTTAATTAGGTTATGTTCTCAAAAAAAGGTAAGGCACGAGTTCTTTTTATCATTCAAGGTCATTTGAAATTCATCTTTTAACCTCAATATCATGTGCACGACATGTGAACTTTGGGGTACAGAATCTTGAAGAAAGTCTTACTAAGGTCAGGTAGTTCATAAACCGAATAGAAATACGGTATTTTGCCACAAACAAAAGTTCACTAATAAAGATGCAGCAAGTAAGAAATCCTTGCTTTGTACCGTACCATTCGGCCGCGGTTCATGGAAATGTTAGCCGTATCCGTGTGCTTATCACTTATCGCAGCACCAACAATGTCATCACCTTTAGCTGAAAGATGCTGACTCGTGATAAGCTATCTGCGAATGCACGCAAGGACCACGGCGTACAAGGAGACAATCTTGGAACCTCGATACTCGGGCAAAATGATTGTTCGACAAAAAATGTTTTGTATTTGAAAACCACCCCAGAAGCGATATTTGATCAACTACCAAACCTTCGATTTTTGTGTCCCACAAATGTAAAGTCCATGAGTCCCAACTTCGTGCTTCAATCAAATAAAATATAAAAGGAAAAAAAAAGTTTAAAGAAATTCATTCTTCATTTTTCTTATATTCAGGAATCTAATAGGCCCCAATTCTAAGGGGCTTGCATTGTTTTAAGACGATTTTATAAGACTAAAAACAAACATATTCATGATTCGTGACCGCATGTTCTATGAAAATTTTAAAATTCATGCAAACATGGGCATATTGATTTAAAAAATAGGGCATTTAAATGAAAAAAAGTTACTTCTACTTTTGCTACAAGATGTGAGTGACATACAAAAATGTTTTGTGTGAAAAAACAGACTTAGCCCTCCTTTGCAAAATTTGATCAGGGTGTAGTATGAGGGAAAGAGCTATTTCTTGGTAAGATAAAAAGATAAGAATGATTTCAAATAAATCGTCATTATTCATAGAAAACTTTTTAGATTCGATTTATCTTCCTTTCAAAATGACATATCATTTGTTTTCATGATTTTTTCAGATAGATATAAGTGGAATATTAGATAGCTTTTACGTCTTTGCAGATACATTTTTCAAAATATGGTCGTAGTTTATGACTTAAAATATACATAAATTTATGGATACATAATGGAGAAAGATTAAAACATCAACAAGGTCAATCTAAAAAACTTTATAAACATTTAACAACATTCAATGGACGATTTTTAAAATTTGTCTTCAAATTTATACAACGTTTTGAATTGTTATAGAAAAGATGGTTAAGTTCACACTGGAAACAAGAAAACATAATGAAAAGGAATCTGCATCACCACCACTTACATCATTATTCAGCATAGTGATGACGGGAATATTGAGATGAATGTTAAAAATTAATTATATTTAAAACCTGATTCATCGAATGTAGGAAACATATGATCAGACTGTCAACGTACTCAACTTCAAGGATGTTTTGAACATTTTTCTTGGTTTGACAAAAGAGTAGAAAAGTCTCATGAATAAATACATTGCATGTTAAGAAAAATCATACATAATTATAATGAAAAACATATCGAAGAAGCTCACCAGAAATCCAGTTTGTGGTAAATAATACCTCAACCAATGTTTCTAAGCCTTTAATATGATAAGGAAAAGTAATCTTCCTTCATTTCAGGAGATAAAGTATTTATTTCAGCGTGAATGAGAAAAGGTATGAATAGTTTTTTCACAAGAATCTTCATCAAGAAACTATTTTACTTTCTTTCTTCACATTAAATTCTTTCTTATTTTTTTAAGGTAAACCACTTCGTATAAGAAGTTTCACATCTATATCTATATATTTTCATCAAAATATGTAGAAATATATCTATATTTATATCTGTATCTATATCTATATCTATATTTATATCTATATCTATATCTATATCCATATCTATATCTATATCTATATCTATATCTATATCTATATCTATATCTATATCTATATTCATATCTATATTGATATCGATATCTATATCTATATCTATATCTATATCTATATCTATATCTATATCTATATCTATATCTATATCTATATCTATATCTATATCTATATCTATATCTATATCTATATCTA
>SZWC01029284.1:13126-25426 GCA_023375785.1 Penium margaritaceum
CTCTAACAACCGTCTGAGACTCTTTGCTAAATGCACCTCCTATGCTAGCGTGTTGTTCTTGCTCTGTCTGTTTTGGTTTTCTTTTGGACCAGGGGTTGGGTTATCCTACAACACTCCACACATGTGCCTAGGACACTTCCATCTTTCATCGCCACTGGAGCGGGGAAACTTTGCCATTTCTTGTTGGCACAGCCCCTTGGTCGTCACTAGGCTGGGTGACGGCGAGTCTGTCACACCAGACTTGCAGCGTCAGCTCAATCAAGCTATTAAGGCCCAGCGTGAAGGTAAGGACAGCCTCAAGTTAGCCAAACATGATCGCGCTACTTTTGCTTACAAGGTCGTTGCTATCGTGCTCAAGCACCTACCCGTCGCATCTGCTGCTGCTACCGCTAATGCCACTACTGGAACTAGTGCTAGTGCCTTGTCCACTACTCATGTCGCTTGCACATCTGTTGTTGCCAATGCTACGGTCACGGTTGTTGCTGCTACACCTCCCGCAGGCACATAGTTGGTTGTCTGTTCGTTGTGAAGTAGTTGCGGTTTTACTCGTGGACTTGATGCCAGGCTTGGTCTTGTCCGGGTTCATACGTGTGACTTACTTCCGTTGGTTGCGACGGCCTGCTGATCCTCAACAAATGTTTGGGTGGACTCGTTTGAGTCCCACAACAGACGGAAGGAAAGGGCTCAAGCAAGAGAGAGCTTGCTATTAGCCTCATCGCCTGTCACGCTAGACTTTGTTCCTTTGTTACCCATGTGTCCTCACGACCAGAGCTACACACAAACCTCTCCATGGATTCGGCGTGTGTGTGCTTGCTTAACCCCATTCCTCCCATTTGACATCTTGTCTACACATACACAAGGCTGAGTTGGGCCTGTCAAAGCAGATTTTCACCAGCTAACATTTCATTAAGCTAAGGGGCGTAAGTACATAGGTTACACAAATGAAGAGAGCAATAGCAAGAAGTTGGCCCCTTCTTATTAGTGGAACTTGTTGGTTGTTTGCGCTCATTGTGCTCTGTTGTGTCCTCCCGGCTTGTGTACATCGGCGTGCAGATGACTGACGGCGAGACTCGACGCCGGTGGAGTGTCGTCCGGTGGAGCCGACGCACGCTGAGGTCGTCTCGCGGTTCGTTGGAGCCTCCTCTCTCCGGCGACGTGTTCAGCTCCATCGGCAGGCCTCCTCGGCGGTCGCACTGCCAGCAGTCATTGCCGCCGCAGTCGCTGTCTGCATGCGTCCAACGCGTACTCTCATGCCTGCGTCGTCATGCACTGCCTAGGGTCCCAGTTGCATGCTTCATGACCCTGTTCGGCAGCATAAACCGTCGTGGGCACTGTATGGGTTTAGGCTGCCATAACTCCTCGCTACTATTTTTCTAGCAGATTCTGACCACACGGCTGCGTTCGCAGCGTCGGTATTATGGTATGGTCCAGGATTCAGGCAAAACGGACGACGCCCGGGTTTTGGGCTGTCGGCTGCCTGGCAGGCCTCACCGAGAAAACCTGCCAGCCTGAACTGAGCTATTTTCTGATTGGCTGATGGACTGAGTAACAAGCTCTACAGAGCTGGGGGGGGGCTAGAACTTGGAGGGGTCCCCCATTGCTGTTCATTGTTCATTCCTATTCAGTCATTGTCAGTTTTCAGCTGCTTTCTGGCGCTAACTCTGGCGCGCGCACTTCTGAGTAACAAAACCCAGAGCTTCCAGACTTAGACTCTAGAGCAGCGGACTGAGGGGGCAGCTGAGTTAAGCAACGAGCGTGGAAGCCCGCACGCTGCATCAAAAACGCTGCTGCCCCAACCTGCCGCATAGTTTCTAGCTTGGTATCAGAGCCAGAGCGTAGCAGCAGCAGCAGAAGACCGGCGAACAGGTGCCAGACAACGCCGGCGGACCTCCCATACGCGCCAGTGCAGGGGAAGTACTGCCGGATTTTTTCCGACAGCATTGACCCTCCTGGTGGCGGCGTCAAATTTTTTCCCACGGCCACTGGGCCAGGGGAAATGCTGCCGAAATTCTTCGGCAGCACTGACCCCCACGCGTGACGCGAGGAGGTGAGCGGCAGGCGACGTCTGACGTCTGTGGGCGACGACACACGCGGCAACGTCACCCAGGTGTAGTGACTGGCACCACCTGCAGCAGCAGGCGGAAGCAGCAGCTCGCAGCAGCGGCCCGCAACAGCAGCAGCTCGCAGCAGCAGCAGCAGCAGCTTGCAGCAGCAGCAGCAGCAGCCCGCAGCAGCAGCAGCTTGCAGCAACAGCAGCAGCAGCGTGCAGCAGCAGCAGCAGCGTGCAGCAGCAGCAGCAGCTCGCAGCAACAGCCGGCTGCAGCAGCCCGCAGCAGCAGCAGGCAGCAGCAGCAGCGAGCAGCAGCTGCCAGCCGCGGCTGCTGTTGCCCGCTGCTCGCAGTGCGCGAGCAGCGAGCAGCAGCCCGCTGCTGCCAGCGAGCAGCAGCTCGCTGCTGCTTGGCGAGCAGCAGCCCGCTGCTCGCAGCAGACAGCGGGTTGTTGCCCGCTGTGACAACAGAAAAAGAAAAAAAAACGGAAAAAAAAGGGCAACGAAAAAAAAAAATCCCCCACCCCGCAGCTCGCTGCAGCAGCTTGCAGCTGCAGCGAGCAGCTGCTGCAGCACGCAGCAGCTGCAGCAGCAGCACTTAGCTGCAGCAGCGAGCTGCAGCAGCTTGCTGCTGCAGCAACAGCAGACACAACTGCTGCTGCAGCTCGCAGCACGCGCAGCAGCAGCTGCAGCACCCGCAGCAGCAGCAGCAGCAGCATTAGCAGCAGCAGCAACAGCCGCAGCAGCTGTAGCAGCTGCAGTAGCAGCAGCAGCAGCGGCAGGAGCAGCAGCAGCAACAACAGCAGCAGCAGCAACAACAGTAGCAGCAGCAGCAGCAACAATAGCAGTAGCAGCTACATCAGCATCAGCACCAACAACAGCAACGGGACCCAACAGTCCGCGTTGCTGACCTCAGCACCCCTCTGCTGATGTCACTGCTGACGTCACTGCTGACGTCACTACTGACATCATCAACAAAAAAAACAAAAAAACACAAAAACAACAAAGGGAAAGGGGGAAAGCAACTAAAAAAAAACAATAAAAAAAACAACAGGAGACCACCAAGGCATGGCGGACAGTCCAGGCGAGGGGGGGTCCTCCTCTGATGGGGGGACCCCCACCCCTCCTTTCTTGCAGCGCTTGCTGCAGCATCAGCAGCAGCAGCAGCACCCGCCGCCGCCGCAGCAGCAGCAACCGCCGCCGCCGGAGGACCAGCAGCTATCGCTGCCGCTGCCGCCATTGCAGTAGCAGCCGCCGCCGTTGCAGCAGCAGTAGCCACCGCCTCTCCCGCAGCAGCCGCCGCCGCTGCAGCAGCAGTCGCCGCTCATGCAGCAGCAGCCACCGCCGCTGCACCAGCAGCAGCCGCCGCCTCTACAGCAGCAGCCGCCACCGCCGCTGCAGCAGCAGCCGCCGCCCATACAGCAGCAGCCACCGCTACAGCAGCAGGAGCAGCCGCCCCCTCCACAGCAGCAGCAGCAGCAGGAGCAGCAGCCGCACCAGCAGCTGCAGCCCGCTGGTGTCATCGGCGGCAATCTTGACCCCCTTGCGGCTCTTCAACAACAGCTCACCGCCCTAACGCAGCAGCTTGCTGCGCTACAGCCGGTAGCCGCCCGGACTGCCACCAGTGGTCCACCATCGTTTATCCCTCCGGGGCACGCTAGCCCAGCTGTGTCTGCTACCACGTACTACCTGGCACAGCAGCAGACTCAGTGCCAGCGGCAGACAGTCACTTCCGTCCTTGGCCCCGCTCCGGGTGCCTGCCGTAGGCAGAAGGACTTTGAAACGCCACCGCCGCCGCTTCAGGCCGGTGAGCAGTTCCGGAGCTGGGAGCTCAGCTTCTGGATCTGGGCGCAGGGTGAGGGCCTCTGGGCATATTACACCCTCCCTTATGACTCCACCCAGGCCGACCAGCTATATGACGCTGGTCGCGCCGTCCGTGCCCTCGTCCCAGTCGCCCCTCTAGCTTCCCACCTGGCCTTAGAGCCTTTCCTCGGCGACGTCACAGCTGGCGACATCCCAGACCCTGCAGCCGCCTGGCACGTCCTCACCAGGCGCCATCGCCTGTCCAGCGACGCTGAGATCAGCCGTCTGCTCCGGGAGTTCAACTCCCTGCACATGGGGGCGACCGAGACGGTCACTGCCTACTGGCAGCGGGCGGAGGACATCCTCCGTCGTCTCGGCATGTCTGCTCNCCTCGTCCCAGTCGCCCCTCCAGCTTCCCGCCTGGCCTTAGAGCCTTTCCTCGGCGACGTCACGGCTGGCGACATCCCAGACCCTGCAGCCGCCTGGCACGTCCTCACCAGGCCCCATCGCCTGTCCAGCGACGCTGAGATCAGCCGTCTGCTCCGGGAGTTCAACTCCCTGCACATGGGGGCGACCGAGACGGTCACTGCCTACTGGCAGCGGGCGGAGGACATCCTCCGTCGTCTCGGCACATCTGCTCCGCCCCCTCCGTCCGTGCTCCTCACCATCAAGCGCGGCGCCACTAGCGACTACGCAGACGTCTTCGTCCACTACCCCCAAGACGTCCTCTCCACCATGGCGGCCCAGGGCACCCTCATGCCCTGGGCATACGAGCTCTTCCTCCGCATTGAGGAAGCTCGTCAGGAGTCCCTGCTCCATCGCACGGAGGCGCTCGCATCCCCTGCCGTCGCCTCCCCTACTGTCGCCTCCCCTGCCGTTGCCTCCGTGGCTGTCGCCTCTCCCGCCGCAGCTACCTCGTCGTCGTCAGGGAAGAAGAAGAAGAGCTGGAACAAGAAAGGCAAGGGTCAGCCGCAGCAGCAGCAGTCGTCGACTGGGTCCAGCGGTGGTGGCTCGGTCTGCCACAACTGTGGTCAGCCCGGGCACGGGTGGTACACGTGCCCTCTCCCGACGGACGAGGCGCGCGTCATCGCTACCATGCGGCGCCAGCGGGAGCGCCGCCTCGCCTTTGCCGCCGTCGCCGCTGCTGGCCCTTCCACCTTGATCTTGTCCATCGGCTCTACCGCTCCGGCAGCTCTGCCTGTCCCGCAGACACTCGCGCCGCAACAGTACTACCCACACCCGTCGGCGTCTCCGCTCCCTTCACCGGCGCCGTCCTCCTACTACCCGGGCTCCGGCGCCGTCACTCCGCATTCTGTCTACGCTCCCGGGCCCTCCTCCCGTGAGCGTCAGCTGGAGGAGTTCATCGCGCTCCAGCTCGGCCTGCCTCGCCCTCCTCCCCAGGGAAGTGCGAGTTGCATCACCTCCTGCCCTCCTGCCCAACCCTGCATGACTGAGAGTGAGCTGCGGTCGTGTCCCGTTTCCGCGTCTGCCCCATCGTCGCCCGTGGCCTCCTCCGCCCCTCTTCTTGATGATGTTGCTTGGCTTGACAATTGGCAGTCCCGCTTCGCGCCTCCGTCCACCACGTCAGCGTCCCTCGCCTGCTGCCATGTGACCGTTAGTGATCTAGCGACCCCGGTCCAGGACCCTGCTACGACCTGGATCATCGACTCCGGGGCCACGCATCACATGACGGCCTCTCGTGAGGCCTTCAGTATGCTCGGTCCTGTCGGCGATGTCTCCGGTGTCCGGACAGGCTCCGGCCAGGTGTTACCTGTCCGTGGTGTTGGCGTCGTTCATTTTCGTGGTCCTGCCGGTGACGTCTTCCTGACCGATGTCCTCTTCGTCTCTGGTCTAGAGCTCAGCCTCCTGTCCGTGACTGCCCTTGACCGCATGTGCATGGATGTTGTGCACTCGCGTGGTGTTGGCACTGTGTCGTTGCGTCCGTCTGGTCTTGTTGTCTTGCACGCCACCGCCCGTGGCAACCTGTGGCATGTTCCTCGCCTCTCTTGTTCTCCTCTCGCCTTCTCCTCGTCGACCGCCAGAGGCCATGTGCTTGTCACCAGTAGGCTCTCCCCTCGGCCTACTCGCCTCTTGCACCGCCGCCTCTGCCACGTCCATTCTGCCGCTGTGGACAGCATGCTTCGCACCCGGCCTGCCTCTGGCCTTGACCCGGAAACATTCCCTCTCCCGTGCCCCACTGAGTGCATTGATTGCGCTCAGGGGAAGATGCACCGGTCCACGTACCCCTTGTCTGACTCCCGTGCATCCGCCCCTCTCGACCTTGTCCACTCGGATGTCATGGGCCCTCTCCCTATCGAGTCGGTCGGCGAGCACGGCCGCTATGTCCTCACCCTCACGGACGACTATTCTCGCTATCGCTGGGTCTTCTGTCTTAGGCAGAAGAGCGATGTCGCCCGAGCCATCCAGGACTGGCTTGTCCTCGCGGAGCGTGGGTGTGGCCGCCCCCTTCGCCGCTTTCGCTCCGATCGCGGTGGCGAGTACATGGGTGAGGCTACGACTTTCCTCGCCTCCCGCGGCATCAACCACGAGACATCCGCGCCCTACACTCCCACCCAGAACGGTGTCTCCGAGCGGTGGAACAGGACCATGGCTGACGCTGTCCGCACCATGCGTGTCGAGGCCGGTCTCTCCGAGGGCTTCTACTTTGAAGCCATGGCTTACATGACCTGGGTCTGGAACCGGATTCCCCACGGTCCCCTTCCCCGTCAGTCCACGCCGTACCAGCATTGGTACGGTCAGCGCGCTGACCTCCGCCCCGCTCGCGTCTGGGGTTGTGTCGCCATTGTCTGGCTGCCCGCCCCGCAGCAGGGTGGCAAGCTCTCCCCCCGCGGCCGTCCCTGCACCTTCCTCGGTGTCTCTCGTCAGTCCAAGGCCTGGCGCTTCTGGGACCCCTCCNGTCTGGAACCGGATTCCCCACGGTCCCCTTCCCCGTCAGTCCACGCCGTACCAGCATTGGTGCGGTCAGCGCGCTGACCTCCGCCCCGCTCGCGTCTGGGGTTGTGTCGCCATTGTCTGGCTGCCCGCCCCGCAGCAGGGTGGCAAGCTCTCCCCCCGCGGCCGTCCCTGCACCTTCCTCGGTGTCTCTCGTCAGTCCAAGGCCTGGCGCTTCTGGGACCCCTCCCGGCACTACATCATCGAGTCCCGGGATGCCCTCTTCTTCGAGGACCTGTTTCCTCGCGACCTCATTCGCTCTGGCTCGTCTGTGTCTATCCCGTCGCGTGGGGGAATGGTGAGTCCGTCCTCCATCCTACCGCGTCCGGGTGACACAGTCGCGTCCGCTGGTCCCTCCGGGCCAGCTGCCCCAGCAGCATCCGCTGGTCCCTCCGGGCCAACTGCCCCAGCATCTGCCGCTGGTCCCTCCGGACCAGCGGCCCCAGCAGCTGCCGCTGGTCCCTCCGGGCCAGCAGCCCCAGTCGCGTCCGCTGGTCCCTGCGGGCCAGCAGCCCCAGTCGCGTCCGCTGGTCCCTCCGGGCCAGCTGCCCCAGCAGCATCCGCTGGTCCCTCCGGGCCAACTGCCCCAGCAGCTGCCGCTGGTCCCTCCGGACCAGCGGCCCCAACAGCTGCCGCTGGTCCCTCCGGGCCAGCAGCCCCAGTCGCGTCCGCTGGTCCCTCCGGGCCAGCAGCCCCAGTCGCGTCCGCTGGTCCCTCCGGGCCAGCTGCTCCAGTCGCGTCCGCTGGTCCCTCCGGGCCAGCTGTCCCAGCTGCGTCCGCTGGTCCCTCCGGGCCAGCTGCCCCAGTCGCGTCCGCTGGTCCCTCCGGGCCAGCTGCCCCAGTCGTGTCCACTGATCTCTCCGGGCCGACAGCCCCAGTCTCCTCCAAGGGCCCGTCAGACTCAGCGTCGTCACGCACCTTGTCACGCTACACACGTGGCCCCGGCGGCAGCCTCCGACCCAGGCCGTCGGTGAGCGTGCAATCCTGCGCACCGCGCTCGGCGGCGCCTCGAGCCCCAGTGGCTCAACGTGCCTCCTCCACTCCCACGGTCGTGAGCGGGGACCCTGGCACGAAGGCCCTGGGCCTGACCACCTCGGCCATCATTGCCGATCTGCACCCGGGCTCCGCATTGGGCTACGCCATGCTCCATCACGAGCATCGGCACGCTGTCGTGGCTGCCCTTGCGCGCATCCCACCTGGGGCGCGAGAGGGACACGCTCTCTCAGTCCGCTCCACAGCACGCCCGGAGGACCCGACCACCTTACGCGAGGCACGAGCCTCTCCTGAGGCCGTACACTGGGACGCTGCCTGCGCCGATGAGCTCGTTGCTATCCGACAGCACCACGTGTACGACCTCGTCGACCTTCCTCCAGGTCGGAAGGCCATCGGCGCCAAGTGGGTCTTTCGGCGCAAGTGGAAACCCGACGGGTCCCTGGACAAGTACAAGGCCCGCCTCACTGCCAAGGGGTTTGCCCAGGTCCCTGGGGTCGACTATGACCAGATCTTTGCCCCAGTTGGCCGGTTCTCNACCAGCCGAGCGCTCTTCAGCCTGGTCGCCCAGCATGGCTGGGAGCTACATCAGATGGATGTGAGCAACGCTTTTCTCCATGGTTCACTGGAGGGTGAGGAGCTTTACATGGTGCAGCCCCCAGGCTTTGACGACGGCACCGGGAGAGTGTGGCGCCTGCGTAAGGCCCTTTATGGCCTGAAGCAGTCACCTCGGTGCTGGAACGAGGAGATCAGTAGCACGCTCCTTCGAGGTGGGCTCCAACGCAGCACCGCGGACCCTGCACTGTTTGTCAGTCCGCGAGGCCAGACCTTCGCTGCTGTTCAAATGTACGTCGACGACCTTCTCATTGTGTCGCCAGACACGGCCGCCATCCAACGCATAAAGGACCTGCTGCACGCCACCTACCAGATGAAGGATCTGGGGTCTGCCCGAGTCTTCCTGGGTATGGAGCTCGAGCATGATCGCTCCCAGGGCATCCTCCATGTCCATCAGGCTGCTTATGTGCAGACTCTGTCCACTCGCTTCGCCGAGGACCTACCACTCGTGCCGAGCACATCCTCACCCATGTCGCCCGATGGCCAGGTGAAGCTGAAGAGTCCTGACCCAGCTGTTGTGGGGGAGCCAGTTGACGTGACCACGTACCTGCGAGTCATCGGGTCACTGATGTTCCTGGCGACAACGACGCGTCCAGACATCGCGTTCGCCGTCAACCTCCTGGCCCAGTTTTCTCAAGAGCCGCGTCACCTCGACCACGAGGCCGCAATCCGAGTACTGCGCTATGTCGTCTCGACTCCTCGGCGAGGTCTCATGTTCCGCCGTCAACCGTCTGTTGTCGCAGTGGGCTACACCGACAGCGACTGGGCCGACAGTCCGGACGGTAAAAGTCGCACAGGCTGGATCTTTCTGATTGGCGGCACGGCTGTGTCCTGGCGTAGTGGCAAGCTGGGATGTATTGCACGTAGCATGGCTGAGGCTGAGTATGTGGCTCTTGGGTCAGGCGCGTGTGAGAGTGTGTGGTTGCGTCGTCTGCTGTCCGAGTTGCGTCAGTCTGTCCCATCCATCACGTTGCATTGTGACAATGAGAGTGCCATGGCCATCGCCGACAATGACGGCGTGCATCACACACGCACAAAGCACATCAACGTTGAGTATCACTATGTACGTTCACTGTTGCATGACGGCAGCATCAGCGTGGTGTGGGTTGAGACAGCACGGCAGTTGGCTGACTTCCTGACTAAGGCACTGAAGCGCGAGTCGTTCAAGAAGGCTGTGAGTTCGGTGGGCGTGCGTCCGTAAGTGGCTCTCTCTTTATCTCTGTCTGCGTCTGTGCATGCCCTGGGGGAGTCTGGATGTTGACCGTGTCTCTGCGCGCCCATGTGCACTGCGCCTGTGAGTCATGGGGGAGTGTTGGTTGTTTGCGCTCATTGTGCTCTGTTGTGTCCTCCCGGCTTGTGTACATCGGCGTGCAGATGACTGACGGCGAGACTCGACGCTGGTGGAGTGTCGTCCGGTGGAGCCGACGCACGCTGAGGTCGTCTCGCGGTTCGCTGGAGCCTCCTCTCTCCGGCGACGAGTTCAGCTCCATCGGCAGGCCTCCTCGGCGGTCGCACTGCCAGCAGTCATTGCCGCCGCAGTCTCTTTCTGCATGCTTCCAGCGCGTACTCTCATGCCTGCGTCGTCATGCACTGCCTAGGGTCCCAGTTGCATGCTTCATGACCCTGTTCGGCAGCATAAACCGTCGTGGGCACTATATGGGTTTAGGCTGCCATAACTCCTCGCTACTATTTTTCTAGCAGATTCTGACCGTACGGCTGCATTCGCAGCGTTGGTATTATGGTATGGTCCAGTTTTCAGGCAAAACGGACGACGCCCGGGTTTTGGGCTGTCGGCTGCCTGGCAGGCCTCACCGAGAAAACCTGCCAGCCTGAACTGAGCTATTTTCTGATTGGCTGATGGACTGAGTAACAAGCTCTACAGAGCTGGGGGGGGGCTAGAACTTGGAGGGGTCCCCCATTGCTGTTCATTGTTCATTCCTATTCAGTCATTCTCAGTTTTCAGCTGCTTTCTGGCGCTAACTCTGGCGCGCGCACTTCTGAGTAACAAAACCCAGAGCTTCCAGACTTAGACTCTAGAGCAGCGGACTGAGGGGGCAGCTAAGTTAAGCAACGAGCGTGGAAGCCCGCACGCTGCATCAACAACGCTGCTGCCCCAACCTGTCGCATAGTTTCTAGCTGAACTTATTGCTACGTTATGGTGAGAAATACCAACGAGGATGAGTCAAAGGTAAGTTGACATCAAAGTCACAAAGATAGGCCCCCGCCCAACGACGTTGGTAGGTTCAACAACGCCAACCCTCCCACGGCGGGTGACATGTGCCAAAGCATGTGAACAATAGTACCCTTCTGCCACATGTACAGTGACTCCCCCAAGCCTCTACTGACTGGGTACTTTTGCTCAATGGGTCGGCACTGAGGGAGTTGTCTTATTGCCACTGTTCAATAACATTGCGAGGCAAATGCAAGCACCTATGTTGTCAAAGTTACTGATGCAAAGCTGCTTCTGTTGCTGCTTCGTATCAAATGCTTGAACCACACAACAATACAGCCCAAATCCATTAAGAACATACCAAGGAGTTGTCGGCACCTCTAATATGTAGGTATATGTGCCACAGAGACGTCGTGACCTCTGGCCTCGCTGCACACTTACCACATTGGTGCAGGTGATTGACTCTAGAGATGCACAGACACTGGCTCCACAGCACTACTGTGCTGCTTATAGACATGTGGGAGGCAATGACTCCACGACCGGAAGGATTACCAGTGTTTCTTGTGCATCTCTCAGCGGCCTACAATAGCCTACTTGTTCTATGGTGTCCACTTGGTGAAACTTGGGCCTCTTGTTTTGGTGTCTGGAAGTAGCCTCCCCGGTTGCACCACCAAGACAATGTGTTACCTTGGTCCTGTCCGAAAGACCGATTCCGAGTGATCTGCTTAGGGTGGGGTTGGAATCCCCATGCTATAAGAGATGCGAGCATTGGTGAGCTCGCCACTCAGTCGCTCATTCGCTCGTCATTCGCTCATCATCTCTCTCACAATCCACCCAAGACGACTGTTGGCTGTTTTCTACACCTCGTGACTACACTCCCCATGCATGAAGTCTTCAAGCCATGGTGGCGTGATTCTCAAGGTTCCTCACACACCTCTCATTCCTCTCATGTGTTTCGACTTTCGACACAATGCATAGCATGACAATTCATGCAACACACGACAGACAATCCCAGTTTTTCAATGACGCCTTGGGTCCCATCACGTCGCAACAGCACCAATACAAAACAGCAAACGGACTCTGTCCCTCACTAGCGGTCACTAGGCTAGCTAGAAAAAATGTCCGCTTGGCCGACATGCAACGGCCGTCGGTCATCGGGCGCCGCCCAACAGGCTGGCAAGAGACTGCTGGGCGCCTCCTGTTTGCGAACGCATCTGCTCCTGCACCTTCTTCATCTCCTCTGGGTCTGCAAGCCCACAGCACAACACAACACGATGTAGCGAAGCACAGCACGACTCGACGCGACGCGACGCCACGCGACGCGCAGCCTTGCGCCACACACCACAGCACAGCATAGCACAGCACGGCACGACACGGCACGACACGGTCAACACGGCACGGCACGGCATGGGACGGGACGGGACGGCACGGCACGGCACGGCGCGGCGAGGTGCGGCGCAGCGCGGCGAGGCGCGGCGCGGCGCGGCACGACACGGCACGGCATGGCACAGCATGGCACGGCACTGCACGGCACGGCACGGCACGGCACGGCACAGCACAACACGAGACACCACAACGCAACGCAACGCAACACGAGACAGCGCAACGCAACGCAACGCAACGCAACGCAACACGAGGCGACGCAACCCGAGGCGACGCAACGCGAGGCGACGCAACGCGAGGCGACGCAACGCGAGGCGACGCAACGCGAGGCGACGCAACG